>RXON01000506.1:0-44044 GCA_009667805.1 Leptobrachium leishanense | reverse complement strand
AGAATCAACAAAAGCGGTAGTATGCGTGGTCTTGTCTCCCGAGCCACGGATACTGGTAACAAAAGTTTAGTGTCTTTGACAGGAGACATGCACGTCACACCTAGGCCTGTCTCCTCAGCTGCCTTAGGTGCAGTAGTTTTCCGACTTATCATGCATTCTAGGGCGAGTGGGACATTGAAGTCATAAATGTCCTTTTAAACTACAATACAGGCACAAGCCCTCACGAAGACGCCTTGTTCTCTCTTCCTCTGTAAGCCTAGTATGGCCTAGTTACATAGGCTCAGAGGGAGGAGATAACTCTCTGGGTGGTGCCTGAAAGACAGGGGCCAACCTTGGTAACGGTCTCTTAGGTTTCTCTCTTGGAGTTCTTCTGTCCCTTATCTGATCATCCAGATCTATACAATAATCAATGAGTTCACTCAATACCTCAGGTAATTTACGAGGAGCCAATTCATGCATCAATGACTCTGATAACCCCTCCATAAAAGCCAGAACCAGAGCCCCATTAGTCCAGTTCACGTCAGAAACCAACGTTTTAAATTCTATGGCATAATCAGACACAGTCTTGTTCCCTTGACGTATGCGGAACAAGGATTTGCCAGCTACCTTGGCCTTTCTGGTAGGATTAAATGTACATTTTAACTCGGCTATGAATTCTTTTTAGTTCCGTACGATAGGCTTCTCTGCCTCCCATAAAGGATCAGACGGTCATTCCCAGCAAGTGTTCGCCTGGCAGAAATTCAAAGAGAATTCCACTTTCCCACAAACCACCTGATCTGTGACATGCCCACCAGGTGGAACTCGACATTAGCAATGCTGCAGCATCTGCACAAGCAACAGAGGGCCATCAACGAGTACCTGTGTGAGTATGGCACAAGAACAGGTTCAGGTCAACTTGTTTTTTTTTTCACCCCCAACAGTGGCTGATGATCAAGGATGCATGCACTGTACGGTCACCATTTGAGGAGGCAACAAGGATGGTGAGCAGGGACAGTGCATGCATCAGTAACACAATTCCTTTGGTGTTCCTGCTGGAGCGCACTCTGCAGGGAATTATAGATGTGGCACTAGAGGCAGAGCAGCAGGAGGAAGAGGAGGCCTTCCCTAGCCCTCAGTCTTTATGCAGACAGCATTCCTGTGGGTCCTCAGATCAGACAGGAGGAGGAAGAGGAGGAGGAATATTTAAGTAGTGAGGGCATTGAAAGTGGGGATTCCTCAAGGGAGGGTTTTGTGTGCCCATAAACACAAGGACTAGTACGTGGCTGGGAGGAGGAAGTGCACGATGGGGTCATCCTCATTGACCAGGAAGACTCGGAAGCTAATGCCACCTCCAACCTACGCTGCATGGGCTCCCTTATCATGCAAAGCCTGGTAAAGGACCCCAGGATTCGTGCTATCAAGGAGAGGGATCATTACTGGTTGGCAAGCCTTATTGATCCACGATGCAAGGGTAAAATTGCAGAGCTCATCCTGCCCTCACAGAGGGAGGACAGGATGAAAAAAACTTGAGGACGCTCTAAAGTGACACTTGTGTAACACCTTTACGGGCATTGGTAGGTTACCAAGTGATGACACAGGTGCTTCTGAGGCTGCGGTTGATCAGAGGAAGAGCGGTGAAAGGGGCCGCTTGACTGATGCCTTTTCCAAATTTTTTTAGTTCACGACGCCCAGGGACGTCAAATGTAGGCACCCATTGCCAGCATCTTCACCATATGGTGCAGGACTAGGAAAATGAGTGTCATCTGCGCTCGTTTCTATGTGTTCCATGTACAACAAAAATGAGGTTTTTGTTTGTTTCAATGGCCATTGCAACGTAAGCCCACTTGCCACTTCAAGGCACCTCTTTAGAGTGGGACCTAACAAATGTACCAAAAGGCCGCTCTACTGAGCAGCTCCAAGCCCCTCCAGCTGCTTTTCAGCCAAGGAGAGGCAAAGATGGTGGATTTTATTTATACACGCACCAAACACTTCCCATTTGGGATCAAAAACAAAAACATGGAAAGAGGAACAGCTGCAGAACGACGGACTGGTGTTACAAGCATGATATACATAAATACAGAAAAAATGGTGTCGCGCCCATACTCACCGGAGCGGCAGCAACTGCCAGGAGTAACAGCCCAGTCAATGTATAAAACATAACAAGGAAAAAGAGTGTCATCTGCGCTTGTTTCTATGTGTTCCATGTACAACAAAAATGAGGTTTTTGTTTGTTTCAATGGCCATTGCAACGTAAGCCCACTCGCCACTTCAAGGCACTTCTTTAGAGTGGGACCTAACAAATGTACCAAAAGGCCGCTCTACTGAGCAGCTCCAAGCCCCTCCAGCTGCTTTTCAGCCAAGGAGAGGCAAAGATGGTGGATTTTATTTATACACGCACCAAACACTTCCCATTTGGGATCAAAAACAAAAACATGGAAAGAGGAACAGCTGCAGAACGACGGACTGGTGTTACAAGCACGATATACATAAATACAGAAAAAATGGTGTCGCGCCCATACTCACCGGAGCGGCAGCAACTGCCAGGAGTAACAGCCCAGTCAATGTATAAAACATAACAAGGAAAAAGAGTGTCATCTGCGCTCGTTTCTATGTGTTCCATGTACAACAAAAATGAGGTTTTTGTTTGTTTCAATGGCCATTGCAACGTAAGCCCACTCGCCACTTCAAGGCACCTCTTTAGAGTGGGACCTAACAAATGTACATTTGTTTTATGTTTTATATATTGACTGGGCTGTTACTCCTGGCAGTTGCTGCCGCTCCGGTGAGTATGGGTGTGACGCCATTTTTTCTGTATTTATGTATATCATGCTTGTAACACCAGTCCGTCGTTCTGCAGCTGTTCCTCTTTCCATGTTTTTGTTTTTGATCCCAAATGGGAAGTGTTTGGTGCGTGTATAAATAAAATCCACCATCTTTGCCTCTCCTTGGCTGAAAAGCAGCAGTAGGGGCTTGGAGCTGCTCAGTAGAGCGGCCTTTTGGTACATTTGTTAGGTCCCACTCTAAAGAGGTGCCTTGAAGTGGCGAGTGGGCTTACGTTGCAATGGCCATTGAAACAAACAAAAACCTCATTTTTGTTGTACATGGAACCATAGGCGACTCTACAGGGGGGCAAGGGGGGGCAATTGCCCCCCCTAGGTTATTCCTTGCCCCCCCATGTGCCCCCCCACCAAAAATCAGCATCCAGCTTCCCACACTTCTTCGGACCGCTGTATCTCCATCCCTGTGCATCGTATATGGATGATCTAGGTGTCATTGGAAGGGGCAGATTCTGGCCTTTCCAATGATACCCAACATGACCATATTCAGTGTAAAGTGAAAGTCATAAAACATTAAATAATAACGGGCACTTAAACATTTTCACAGGGTTGAAATGGCTCAGCAGTGAAGTGGTTAATGTTCAGACTATACATTACATTGTGTATTACGTTAGTTATTGCCTTGGTTTAGTTATTAAGGGTTAATGTGTAGGCTTCATCCCTCACAGTATACAATTTATTTTTTCCTTGAGTTATGGCTTTGTAGGGGTTAATGGGTAGGCTACATGCCTTGCAGTGTATTCATTTCATGTTTTACCTTGATTAATGGCAATTTAGGTGTTAATGGGTAGCTGAATGCCACATTGTTTATTATTTGTATTGTATTTCCCTGGGTTTATGGCATTTGAGGGGTTACTATGGAAGTTAGAGTCTAATCATCTTTAGATCCTCTGCTTTTCGTCACATTTCGGGGAATTAATTTCGCCAAAAATAGTGAATTCCTATTTAGCGAATGGTCACTGTAATTTGTTAAAAGTGGAGTCACTGAAGCAGCAATCAGACATTCAGCGAAAACTGCCGAATTGCGGCAAATAAAATATTGAATTTAGGTATCAGAATAGTACAATAAAAAGGTATCATTGCGTTACATTACTCATTGCGTCACATTACTCATTGCGTCACATTACTCACTGCGTCACATTACTCACTGCGTCACATTACTCATTGCGTCACATTACTCACTGCGTCACATTACTCATTGCGTCACATTACTCACTGCGTCACATTACTCAAAAAAAAGGAAAAACATCTGGATTAACCTTCGAAAAACCCGAACAGGAGCCGAAGCAGCTGTGACGTAGAGGAGGCAGTGAATAAATTAGCAAAACCATTTGTATGAATCTGGGAAAATGAAACGCTGTTTGCAAAGAAACTACTGGGCGAAAATGTCTGAAATTTTCACAGGAGGTCCAGGGAATGATAATAAAGAGGGCTGTTACAAAAAATATAAGTAAATTGAAAAAAATAAATAAAAAAAAATCGGACTTTTGAAAAAAATAAAAAATAAGAAAAATGCTTAAAGTATCCTAAAAAATCTATAAATAAAGAGACTTTTTGCTGCAGAATTTTATAATGAATGGTTTATTAGATATTGAATTAAAACGGGAATATTTTTAACATTGAAGCCTATGGGATTCTCCTGAATAAATTTGCCGAATGAAACCACCGAATGGCAGGGCATTAGGGGAACCTTTCACTGCTGGTTTGTGTTCTCTGAATAGCCGAAGCATTGCTTCTCTATGGGGATTTCACTGCCCTCGAACAGGCACCGAACAGGCACCGTATGTTCAGGCAATTCGCCAGGATTTGGCGAATTGCCTGCTCTCTGGATAGCCGAATGGTCAGGAAAGGTAACCGAACACTGATTTTCAGCGTTCGGTTACCTTTCTCAAGCAATTCGGATCTCTTTGGATAACCCTGTATGTTTTAGCGACTTGCGCTAAATTTTTCCTTTAGCGATGGTGTTTTAGCTCACACCAGGTGATTGGGCCCTTAGTTTTATTCAGTGATATGATTTAGTGGTGAAAATTATTAGTACCCCCCAGTTTTGACTGCGGTATCTTCTGTGCCCCCCTAAATATTGTTCTTAGAGTCGCCACTGCATGGAACACATAGAAACGAGCGCAGATGACACTCTTTTTCCTTGTTATGTTTTATACATTGACTGGGCTGTTACTCCTGGCAGTTGCTGCCGCTCCGGTGAGTATGGGCGCGACACCATTTTTTCTATATGGTGCAGGACTACCTAGGGGCAAGGGCAGACCTGGATACCTTTGCAGCAGATGATCCACTGGCTTACTGGGTGTTGAGATTGGATCACTGGCCAGAATTTAGCCAATATGCTATGCAGCTACTAGGTTGCCCTTCATCCAGCGTGCTTTCTGAAAGGACGTTCAGTGCCGCTGGAGGTTTTGTCACAGACAAAAGAGTGCGTCTGTCCACCAACTCTGTAGACCGGCTGACATTTATAAAAATGAATCAGTCCTGGATCAGCAGCTATCAATCCCCTGATGCTGACGTAACTGAATAGATCCGGGATCTCTTCTGCATTCCCAAAACCTCCACCACTGCACTCTTCCACAATACCAAAAAGGGGTTACGGTGTAAAGGCACTTGCTGCCACTAAAGGCACAATATTTGGGTGCACTGCCACTGACGCCTATATTACCAGATTCATATCCTTTTAATATTGGACCGCAGGGTCCAACCCTGCACTCTGCCACAATACCACAGAGGGGTTGCGTGTAATGGCACTGTTGCCGACACTAAAGGCCAAATTTTAAAGCACCTATTGTTAATTTCATCCAAAGCCTGCATAAGTTTCACCATAATTTAGCCCAAAAAATCACTAACTTGTTCTGCAAGTCCTAAAATATCTCCTCTTTTCATACAGACTGCCGCCCCAAGCAGTTGTTTATTAATAGATTAAAGGAAAACCGTGTACCGTCACTTGAAATGTCATTTTTTTGTTTTTAAATGTTTCTATACATCCTACAAATCCACCACATCACGGGGAGGTTATGGGGACCTCCTAGGCACGATATTTGAAGGAATTTTTCATTTTTATTTTTAACCCTTATTCCATGGAAAACTCACTGTTCCTTTAAAAACGTTTTTTTTAAAAAACTTTTTGTCCTTCTTTCCTGTCCCCCAGGGCACTACCCGGACCCCCATACACCTTTTATGGCAAATATCTTGCATATATGCCCTCTTGGAGGGCACTCTAAAATTCGAACTTTCTAGTCCCATTGACTTGCATTGAGTTTGGTTCGTGTTCGAACTCGAACATTTGAAATTGTTCGAGTTCGAATGCGAACCTAACACGGGGGTGTTCGGGTCATCCCTAATTTACAGCCCTTGTTTGCTAATTTCACTGATTATTGCACTGTTTGATGAGCTTTATGGATGCTTCTACATGATCTCTGTATGGCACATATTTTGGTTGGTTTATTTGTCCTTTAACCTTAGTTGTTATATCCATTTTAGGCAGCATCACATCTACTCATTTTCTGCATGCTTGTATTGCTGATTGATTATACTATTTAATAGAAATTTACCATATCGCGCCGGGACTATTGCACCCCCTTTTTATAGATTTTCTATGGAGAATCTCACTGCAGCCAAATTGCACTGAATAACAACATGGCGAACTGAAGCACCGAAAATCAGGGCATTTCACTGACATAAAATTTCTCCCAAAAAAAAAATGAAAAATTACAAAATAATCCTAAAAAAACAAATGCAGAAACTTCTTGCTGTAAGTGAAAAAAATAAACGGTTTAAGAAATATTTAATAAAAAGGGGAATATATTTTACATAGAAACATATGGGGAAAAAATGGCTTGTTACTTTAAAATTAGAAAACCTAAAATTTCACCCAAAAAATCCAGAAAAATGCCTAAAAAATCCTGATTCATTTCATAAAGTTGTTTGCTGACTGTATTACACTACTTGTATGTATTTTAAATTAAAATCAATTTGATAATTGTATATCATTTCGAATTTCGGATCACTAAATAAAACCCCCAATTAATCAAATTTTGCTGATAAAAGACAAACTAGGGTTAAATATTAAGCGGCCTCACAGATTTAGTATTTGAGGCAATTTAACAGGGATAGGCGCTTGTGAAACAGCGAAACAAAATTAATTTGTTATTTGCTGAGTAGTACTTGTATGCGTTTTAATTTAAGATAAATTTGTTAGTTGAGAATATCAATTCGGATTACTAAATAAAAGCCCAATTGAATCAAATTTTTCTTTTATGATGACACAGTATAACTAATTAAATTCGTTACATACTGTTTCATTTCGAATTCTGACCATATTGATTCGTTATTTCAGAAGTAAATCCGAAATACGAATTAACTAAATTTGTTCTGAATTCCAAGTCGTTCCGAAACAATTACACAGAAGGTGCCAAGCCATGACAATAAAAACTATAGCTAGAGGACGAGTGATTGTTATGGCATGTTATCAGCCAAGGAGGTTTACACTTACCTGTTCTTGCTGGGATCGGCATGGTCTCCTAAGTGAGGAATGTTGGGGTGGCTGTTATTTTTCTTCACTCACAAGGACTACATGTCATCGTGCCATGAAGGGTGTTCTAGTCAGTACAACCTTCATCATGAACTGAGTCAGTGACTGGCAAGCCTGCCCTAGGCCTTGCACTACTGGTCACATCTCCCGCGTGAGAAAAAGTGTCGTGACCACCACCTCTGTGGGAGAGGTGGGTGTCTATGGAGAGGTGTTGAGGGGGTGACTGTATCTGGGAGCGAGAATCGTCAGGCTTGTCTATCTGGAAGAGGTGTAAAGCTGGGGGATCGTTGGGTGTATCTGTCTGTGAAAAAACGTGGACTATAAAGGAGGTGTGGCTTTTAAAGAGTGGCGAGTGGCCCTGAAAAAGCCCTGAGAGGTGGCCTTGGTGACCCTGAGAGGTGGCCTTGGTGAAACAAGCAACATATGTAACAAACTATCTGTATTCATATTTAAAACCCTTTATAAAATAAGCACGAACATCTAAGAATCTATAACCACTGACGCATTTAGCTTACTTCTGTTAATGTTTTTTGTTCACTTCATTCACACCTGCACTGGAAAAATGTATCACTTTAAAACCTATATATAGACTGCATAATAGTAGTATTAGGAGGTGGTGATAACACAAGCTCTTGTTACCGTATATAAGCGTTTAATAAGGTTAGATTCTGCATAGGTGAGAATGCATGTGGCTTCGTGTTACTGTGAAGAATTCACCAATTCCACTGTTCACATGCTTTAACAAAATGATTATTTTTTAAACATCAAGTATTGCTATGATCACTCATTTTTATTCCCATTTGTTTTCTTTCCGATAGTGAGGAAACTCTGAAAACACTCTTGCTCCAACTGAACTGCCATTTTACGTGGAGGTTACTGGAGAAGAATGCAGAAATTGATGAACTAGAAGAAAGATTGCACAATCAGTTAGAATATTTGCTCAATGCGAACAAATACATGGTGTACAATCTACTTTCTTACATCAAATATCTTCAAGGCAATTACGAAGAAGCCATTGCAAACTTAGATGAAGCAGAAAAGAGCAGTCTGGCTAATGCGGCTGGTGTGAAAAGCAAGCTTTTGGTCACCTATAGCAACTACGCTTGGGTTTACTACCACTTAAAGCAGTATGACAAGTCTCAGCTCTACATTGATAAAGTAAATGGTGTGCATGAAGAACTGAGTCACATATCAAATGCCAAAGATTCGCTCCCAGAAATATATGGAGAGCAGGGGTGGTCTATGTTAAAGTTTGGTCGAAAGCATTACGAGAAAGCAAAGGAGTGTTTTGAGAAGGCACTCAAAGAGGCTCCAAAAGACCCGGAATTGAACTCGGGCTATGCCACTGCAGTTTATCGATTGGAATGTTTAGAAAAGAAAAGTCTAGATGAGAATTGTGAATCTTTGGATTTGCTGAAACGAGCTGTGGAACTGAACCCAAATGATTCAGTGGTGAAGGCACTACTTGGGTTGACGCTGCAAGACTTGAAAAGAGCAGATGAAGGACTGAAATACATAGAAGAAGCTCTTGAACAAACACCAAATCTTCCATACGTACTTCGCTACGTTGCTAAGTTTTATAGGAGGGAAGGAATGACTGACAAAGCTCTTGGTGTTCTTAAAAGAGCCGTGAGTTTAATTCCCAATTCTTCGTTCCATCACCACCAAATCGGCTTATGTTACAGAAATAAAATGCATGAGAAGAAAAAACTGTCAAGAACGGATCCTCAAAATAAGCGAACATACACACGAGAAATACAAGAACTACTTCAGAAGAGCATATTTCACTTTAAAATGACAGTGGAGCTTAAAAAAACACATACATATGGCTACACCGATTTAGCCCAAATGTATACGGAAGCGAACCAAATCGTAAAAGCAGAGGAGATGTATAAAAAGGCATTCAACGTTAAAACGATTACAGAGCAAGAAAAACAGCAAATTCATTTCTATTACGGCAATTTTGAACTGAAAGCAAAGAAATGCGAAAAGGAAGCTATAAAACATTACAAGGAAGCGCTGCTCATACCAGTGATGACTTTTGAAAAAGAAAAATGTGAAAATGCACTTGAGTGGATAGCAGAAAGGAAGATCAAACAAAACCCCAGGGATGCTTTTGGATTTGGCTTGCTTGGGTTTGTCCATCAAATAAAGAAAAACAAAATTGATGCAGTTGAATGCTACGAAAAAGCCCTAAAACTGGAGCCTCACAATGAAGAATACTTAAGTCATCTCTGTGAACTGAGGCTGGCAATTTAAAGCACTTACCTGTGAATTGGGGCAATGATTAAACTTTATATTATTACTGAAAAGTAACCTTCTTAAAAGGATTAGCAGTCATTTGTTTAGATGCTAATTTAACTAAAAATTGTCAAACCAGAAAAATAGAATGCTATTTAACTGATACTATGACGTTCATATACTTAATAGAAATTGTGCTTCGTTATATATTGTGAACACAAGACTGTTACATTGCATGCCTACACCAATAAATTTGTTTGTTTTTTTCAGATACACCTGAAATGTACTCAATGAATTCATGTGAATTAGTGAATGTATTCTTTATATATTAATATGTAGGCATGCATTTTTTATGTAAATAGAGAAGGATTTACAAATATAAAAAAGTTATTATTTGACATGTACCTAGTCGCTGGCGCCGCAGGAAAACCAAATCCGGCGCTGGTATACTCCTGAATCCCCCAAATCCACCCCTCATGTCTCACTTCTGTCTGTCGTAGCCTGCAGGTACTTACAATCAAGAGGCCTGCAACTCCCTACAAAAGAGCAAAGCACTATGGGTGCTTTGCTTTTGCATTGTCTGTCTGTTCAGTGCTCTGACTCCAAAGCTGCAACAAGCCTCCTGTCTTCAGAACCCCTGGAATTGCTGACCCCTTATATTGAATGCCTGTTACCGAACCCCTGCTTGAATTACTGGACTTGCCTTTGCTGAACCCCTTCACTAATTGCCTGTTAAGGAACCCCTGCTTGAATACTGGACCATGCATTTGCCTAACTCCTATACTAATAATTCGCTGCTGAAACTCCATCTATCTTCTACAATCTCTTTTCTTATTTGTTGAACCTTTCCCTTATAACCCTCCCAGCCTATTTTACTTATCATTATATTCAGTTTCCCTGGTTCTCTCTTCTCTTGCGTTTCTTCCTCCCTATAGACTTGTATTCCTTTTCTAGCTTTATACGTTCTTCAGGCCTATTCCTATCCCGTCCATTTTCTTCTTAGTCAGCCCCTTTTCTGCCCTGTTATTTTCTGTCATTAGTCTTGTTCCCTGGCCCTGCCTCTCTGTTTTATCTGTATATCCAGTGCCTACCTATTTTGCTGTTATTCCTCAGTGTCTCTAGTTTATATTATATTATTGTTTATCATTTATCCATCGTCTTGTCTAGTTTTGTTTTATTTCCTTTTATTGCTTTATAGTTCTGTGTGTCTAAATAAATACCCTTTATTTACCATATACTTGCCTAGCGTCCTTTTATCATCGCATATTGGGCTTGACCTCGCAAGCCTGGAACTAGCCACGTGACATTATTACACTGACTTCTAAATAAATTATATGAAACTCAGCATTAAATATATAGACATTAACGGCCATATTAAGTTTTTAACGCTAAAACGGGGTTGCTAAGGAGGAAAACTTGCGCCTGCAGGTTTCTTCTTAGCATCCCCGTTTTAGCGTGATATTGTGGGGCAGGCGCCAATCCAGCAGCCTGCCCCGTAATGTGGCGTTAAGCCTTGGGATGCTCGAGGTAGCGCTAAGCACCGCTGCAAGCATCCCCTCCATGGAGTCCATAGGACTCCATTGAGGCTTCCACTGCCAGTCACATGATCTGAAGGTTCTCGTCTGTCACGAGATCCGGCAGGTCGGCGGAGTGATACTGGGGTATTTTTCTCCCAGTCTCCCTCTGCTCCCGTTGGCCAGAAGGGACGAATCGATTCCCGTTCTCGCTGAGGGATGAGAAGTGTCTAATTTTTTTTTGTATGGGGTTTCAGCTGGTGCAAAAGTGGAATCAGCTAACTGCAGCAAAGCATAATTAGGGTTAGGACTTCGTAATGCTAATTAAGCATAGGGAGTGCAAAGTACAGTAAGCTCGCACTGAAAAGCACAAGCTCCGAATTACTAATGGGATTTTTAAGCAGTTAACGTTCAGAATGTAAGATGGTTGGCCTGCGCTAGGGCCACCTAAGCAAACGGTAACGCTCACACAGCTGAGCGCTAACGTTAAGTATGTAATATGGCCCTAAATATATAGATGTGTGCACATGAGAAGGTGTTTACTTCCCACATGTGGCTTTTTTTATCCTTATGCAGTAAAAATCAGGAAGGGGAGGGTGGACTCCTTTGGAGCCCTCTATCTCCCCAACCATTTAAGTTAGAAAAAAAATTGCACTGCTAGAAAGGGGAGAGTCTTCCCTTTTCAGCGGTGTGTCTCATTAACCGATTCGTGGCCGGACCGTGAAAAATAAAAAAATCAATACGCTTGAAAGTGTCAAAATTTAAACGCTGTTTGCAAAAAACCTACTGAAAGAAAATGCCTGGAATTTACATATAAGGTCCTATGAATGATAATAAAAAGGTCTGTTACAGAAAAAATTTAAAACTGCTTTGAAAAAGAAAAAAAAATTGATGAAAAAATCCCGAAAAATTAGATCATAAAAAACAAACAAAAAAAAAAACCAATAAATGAAGAGACTTTTTACTGCAGATTAAAATAATAAACGGTTTATTAGATATTGGATTAAAACAGGAATATTTTTGACATTGAAGTTTATGGGGTTCATCTGAATAAACCTGCGGAATGAAAGCACCAAACAGCAGGGAATTTCGGCAACTTTTCACTGATGTTCTGTGTTCTCTGAATAAATTAACCATTGCTTCTCTATGGGGGAGTTCACTGCCGAACAGGCATCGTACTGGCAGGCAGTTCGCCAAAATATGCCAAACTGCCTGGTCTCTGAACAGCCAAATGGCCATGAAATGGCACCATATGGGGAAATTCCCTGTTCGGTGATATTTCAGGGCCAGATCCTCTCTCTCTGAATAACCCCTCATTACTTCAAATCACGTTTAAACATGATGAGCACAAAACGCTCAAAATGAGCTCAGCAAATGGGGTGAAATGGCTCATCAGGGAAGGGGTCAAATAAATGGGATGAATTTTTCTTTGGCAAAAAAAATAATTCTAAAGAGCTTGAACTTACTAAAATAGTTTTTTTTTACGGGATTGGTTAAATCTTTTAGAATGCTCCATTAAAGTGAATCTGTCAGGAGTGAACTATGCCAATCCTGTATAGGTTCGGTCTGGAGGTGTCCCAGGCAGGAATGGGCCCCCTTTGAGTAAGGCACAGGAACGAGGTCTGCTAAAAGGGGTCTTGTTGCCTTAGTGACAAGCAGGTAATAATTCCTATTCTGAGGTTGGTGTCAATTTAACTGAAGCTGTTGTAAAGTTCCCAGAGCCATTATAGTCCATGGAGTTGTTAAGATTACAACAGTTCTGCTTACGTTTACACCAAACTTTGAATAGGGCCCATGGTCTTTACCATCCCTTTGGCAACATGAGAAGGAGGGGGTAAAACAAAAGAACTATATGTAAGTAAAGAGGACTGACGGAAAAACAATGTATCACACAGATTATGAGACTTGACACATCTAGAAATTGACATACCTGGGCAACGGTGTATCCCTTTGGCCAAAGGTTGACAGCCCCCCCCCCCAATTTGAACCTGTCACATACAACCTGAAACCTGTCTAGTTTCCAAATCTCATAGAAAGCCAGTACGCCTGCCTTGAAGAGAACCAGGGCACCTGGCAGAATTGTAAGAATCTGTATAACCCAGGCTCAACTAGAGAAGCAAGGTGTAGAAACGCAGGGGTTATAGGGTTATATGGGATTATTCAGAAAGCACTGACATTTTCAGTTCAGTGCGCTTCGGCGATTCCAGTTTGCTTACACTGCAGTGAATTCACGATTTGTCACAATTTCCCTCGGTATCCGTGATGTAGATCCCTAAGGACAGACCTCTAAACCCTCCGATCCTTGAATGGATGGTAACACTAACCCTATGTATCCCAGTCAGGGATAATATACACAAGCACAGCAACGTGCACAGCCTAAGGATACTAGATGTGGATCTCCAAACAGGACAGGCACTTATGCAGGAAGGGTTAACATTAGGGGTGGTGGAGAAACAAGCCGGGTCAGTATCAGGCAGGGTATTCATAAATCTGGTTCAAAAGTAGAATAGTCGTTATAGCGATCCGAGTCAGCAACAAGCAGGGTTCTCATACACTCCGGGTCAGTAAAAGGTATCAAAGATCAGTGATCAGTGAATCAGTGATTCGTATAAACGGTATAAACTAGCTCTGTGGGAAACCAACTCCACGGCAAGGCACTGAGTAATTTGCACGGTCAGGATTTAAAGCCGGCCGCTCCACTTCATCATGCCGTGCTCCGCCCCCTGATAGCCACACGACCTCCAGCCGACGCATCGCCTGTCACCCGGCCAGCTAACAACGCAGATGGTGCTGCCGGGTGCCAGGCTTCCACCTGAGCGGTCCTAGACCCCCCGGAGCAAGGGACGTGACACTCTTCACCTCAGGTTCGCCGAAGTGCGCCGAACGTGAAGCCGCCGAAGACCAAACAGACCGTCAATCTACGGATACAGTAACAAGACTTTATAAAACGCTAACAAGTTCCGTAGCGCTGTACAATGCGAGGCAGAATAACAAATATACATACCGGTTCAACACACAGAACAGTGGGAGAGAGGACCCTGCTCAAGAGCTTAAAATCTAAGGAGGAGAGGGGTGACACACTAGGTGAGGGTAAATAGAGAATATGAAATAGCGGGGTGCATATGGGCTGTGTGGGAAGATTCAGTAAAAAATTAATGAATCAAAAAAATTCCAAAAAATAAGTTAACCTCCCTGGCGGTGATCCCGAGTGTGTCTCGGGGTTAAATTTCACCGCTGAGAACGGTAACCCCCGAGACACACTCTGGCTGCATACATTACCTCTCCGTGCGCTCCCTCGCTGATCTCTGCAGTCTCCCCCGGCGATCGCAGCGTTTTACTTCCTGGATTCCTTCTCGCGAGGAGGAAACCAGGAAGTAATGAGGTCGCCGGAGGAGGCAGCTGGGGATATCAAGGGAGCTCAGGGAGAGGTAATGTATCCAGCGGCATCCCGAGTGTTGCTTGGGGTTACCACTTCCAACATCGGAATTTAACCCCGAGCAACACTCGGGATGCCACTGGGGGGGGCAAAAAAATAAATAAATAGAGCACTTTCAGCAAAGATTTTGCTGCAGAAATAGACCGCCAGGGAGGTTAAAAGATGGTTTGCCGAAAATTAAAAAAATAAATGGTTAATTAAAAAAAATAATAAAAAAACAATATTTTTTTCTTTGGGATTTGCCTGTTTAAACCTGTCAAACTGAACCACTGAAAATCAGGGCATTTCATTGACAGTTCAGCATTCTCTGGATAGATTAACTATTACTTTTCTATGGGGCAATTTCAGTGCTGCCTCAGATCGCCGAATTGCGACAAAGGGCACAATATTTTGTGAATTGCCAGCTTTCCGAATGAGGCTGTCAGACGAGCGCATTCTGAGCTCACTGTGCGTCCGTGCACAACGGACGGACGTACTGACGGAAGATACTGCAGACACCACACGATCTGTTTTTCTTGATGGACGTAGGGAAAAAAAGGGAACTATGGATAAAAAAATTATATGAAAAATTATAAAAATTTAAAAGGATATGAAAAGCCATTGGGTGCGTCAAGGTGCTGGACTTTGCAAATTTCGGTCTGTCTGACATCACTCACACAGAACACTACGCGGACGTGGCGCACTCTGCACGCCCGTTCCAGCAGTTTTACGTTCTTGCCTAACTTGCGTACACTTGCCACGTGCGTTGTTCATGTGCAGTTCGGTGCGGACTCACTTAGGGCACTATTACATTCCTTAACACAAACGTTAATGCTCACTTGCGTGCTCACTTGGTGTGCAAATAGCCAATTGTTAATGCTCACTTGCGTGAGCATTAACGTTTGCTGCGGTGTTCACCGAATATTACAATCCAAACTCAAACGGGTTTAAAAACCCGTTTGCGTTTGGTACCTTGCGCTCCTCTGCGCGAGGTTACTGCACTTAGCGCTCCCTATACTTAACATGGGGAGCGCAAAGTGTTAATCAGCGTTAGGATTAGCGCAAAGTTAACCAGAGCCAGGACTTGGTGTTGTTAACGGATTCCGCTTCTGCAGAATCCGTTAACACCAGCTTTAAAAATAAAAAAACAGATCCTATACTCACCCTCTGTCCCGCGGCGAGGACCGCAGCTCCAACCACCTCCTCCGGCCGGCGGGAGCAGGGAAAGACTGGGGGAGTCCCCTCCAGTCTCTCCCTGCGTATCCCTACGCCGACCGGCCAGAGCTCACGAGGAGAGATCCGGCTGGTCACGTGACCGGCAGGGAGGAACTCAATGGAGTCCTATGGACTCCAGCGAGTGGATGCTCGCGGCTGCGCTCAGCACTGCTGCGAGCATCCAAGATTTTACGCTCGATAACAATGTAGGCAGCATTTTTTGCACCTGCATCGTAATCCAGCATTATAACGCAGGCGCAAGGGGGAGAACTGCGGGCGCAGATTTTCCTCCCTTGCGCCCGCGTTTTAACGCTAAGAGCGTAATAGAGCCCTTAGTGTGTGGGTTTATATTGCTCATGATTCTATGCTACGACAGACGTTAAACTGTGCGGCAACACGGATGTGATCACTGCGTTCGTCTGAAACGGGCCTAAATGAACTGCCATGAATTTGAACCGCACAGTGAAATTCACTGTTCGGTGCAATTTGGTGGAAGATTTGCCGCTTATTGAAAAACCCTCTATTTTTCCAGAGGGAACAGAGTTCCCTTTTGGCTCACACACAGATAAGCTTATATTAGCGTCAAATCTTATGTTCCTTATAAAGTCACCAATATAATTATATGTATTACAATTATCAAAATAATTCCTTAAGACCCAGCCTAGATTTATGGTTAAAGATTGATAAGAAATTTGCACATGGAGTGGTGGGTTAAGTGTAACATTTCAATGGTTAAATATGGACCATTTATCTTAGAGATCCCGCAGTTATTATCTTGCGACTACTGTAGACGCCCATGTATAACATTTTATATGCCAGGCTTTTTTGAGGCGGTACGCGCCGGTACCTCATCGCCAGCCGCCCTTTGCTTTTTCATTTTTGACAGCTGCGTTCTTTCCTTCAACGAGCGGCCGCCTGCATTAGTATCTGCTGCTCGCCTGTAGGAGTAATTCAGTTTCGTTTCTCCAGTAATGAGAATTCAGCTCTGTACAGCAGTATGTGTTTCGGGTTCCAAGTTTCATTTCTCCCAGCACTGGTCACAGACTTTGTTACCTCCTTCAAAGCTAGCTACCTATCAGGGAAGACTAAGCTGAAGCTCACAGCACAAATAAACATTGCAGAGACTGGACTGGAAATTCAGCTGCCATCATGACGTAAGTACTGCTTTTATACTTTATTTACCTTGTAAACCATGTATGAAGAAAACAGGTTCCAGAGTAATTTATTTGAGGTGAATAGCTTAGCCTTATAAGTGAATCATTCTACGAGTGTAAACCACAGGATACATTAGTAGCAGCACATTCCTGAAATAACAGCCCTAGTCTGATCAATATACAAAAGAAAGATCATTGTTTACAGAAAAAGGAAGACCTGGGCATATCATCACCAAAGCATAATCCAATAAAACCTTCCATTCGTCGGACTTTAAGAGAACTGCTTTCCTTCATCTGCTCTACGTTATTAATTGTGCATGTGGGTTCTCATGTCACTGCTACTTGGTGATCAGAGGTTAATATTTTTTATGAAATACAATTGCAAGTTCTATTTTGGGGGGGAGTGGATTAAATAGATGCTTCTGTGCATGTATGTAGTTCAGCACTCGGCATTTAATAGTTACAAACTGTAAATAGTAATATACTGTTATTTGGTTCATGATAACGAACATGAAAACAAAGAAAACCCTAAAACGTGCGGATGGGCAGCTAGAAAAGTGGAAAGCAGTGTCAGGATCTTGGAATCTGGAGCGAAGCAAGGGAGAACCCCAATATGCAGAGCATGGAACAGCAATACAATGTATGTGTATATATATATAAACAAAAAGTGAAATCACATAGTAAATATTAAAAGTTTATAATTATAAAAAGACATTTACATATCCCATTCCCAACAATTCAGAGAACTGCTTTTCCCACAGAGCTCATGTGCTACATTCCCCATATACAGCAACTCTGGGTAGGACATGCAAATTAAGTCTCCAATTTCTCACTTTTTTGCATCCTTGGTCTGTTTTAACACAGAACCCTCCTTTCCAGTGCCATGCCAAGCTAGATGGCTTTTTTTAGTAAAGGTCAGGTTATGGGTCGGACCCATTCTCTTTAATATTTTTATTAGTGATATTGCAGAAGGTATTAATGGAAAAGTATGTCTTTTTGCTGATGACACAAAGATTTGCAACAGGGTTGACGTTCCTGGAGGGATCAGCCAAATGACAAATGATTTAGGTGAACTAAAAAATGGTCGGAGCTGTGGCAATTGAGTTTTAATGTGGATAAGTGCAAGATAATGCACCTGGGACGTAAAAACCCAAGGGCTGAATATAGAATATTTGATACAGTCCTAACCTCAACATCTGAGGAGAGGGATTTAGGGGTTATTCTTGCAGAGGATCTAAGGGTAAGTAGTCAATGTAATAGAGCAGATTAAAAAGTGTGTATACGGGTATACACTGTACAGTGTGGGCGCTTGTTAATTTTAGTTAATTAAAGTGCTATGTGAATAAATAATCAATTGCTGCCTAAGTATGGTAAGAAGCACATAAAAAACAACCAAAATACGTGCCAAGGTTAAGATAAAAGGATAAACGAGACCATACGGCGCATAAAACAATGAACAGATAATTGTATGAACTACTGGTTAATAGGAGTAAAAGTGAAGGTGTCCTCCAAGATATAAAAGGTGTCCTCCAAGATATAAAAGGTGTCCTTAAAAATGCAAAAAAAGTCCTTTAAAATACCAATAGAGGAGGTAAAAGAGTACAAGAAAATTGTAAAAGGATTAATAAGTCAATTTGTGCAAAATAAGTCAGTGGTTTATATTCAAAGGGTGTTGTTGATTGAAGACAAATACATTAATCTTCACTGTGGTGTGGATATCAAATCTTCTCTTTAAAGGTGTCCCTCGGGGAAAAATAAATAAAGGCAATAATAGTGCAGATGGTCTTACTGAGATGAGATAATTTAATAAAATGAATGTTTCACTCACATTTATTAGAGCCTAAGGGAAATCCAGGCTCAAGGAAAATAGCTTGCGGCCAAGTATAGGGTGGCACGTCCCTCCTTTCATCTGTGGTGATTACTAGATAAAGTAGAGAGCACTCCCATAGCGTAACTCTGTGCAATACAGGTGGAGAATTAAATTAAAATTGGTCACACTCACCAGTTATAGAGCCTCTCAATTCCAGGCTCAAGGAGTATCGCCTTGGGTCCTCTTAAGGTGGGGGCCCAAACCTCTTTGATGTAGCAGCAGTTGGTCCAGATGTCCAAAAGAAGGAAAAAGTGGCGAATGCAAAATATAGGTAATGAATTTATTGGAATAAATAAAATCCTGGACAAATTGTACCGAGACGCGTTTCGGCTAAAAGCCTTCCTCAGTCGGTATGTTTAGTGTCCATAAAGTGCAATAAAGTAAAAGTGAAAATGAAAGTGTCCTCTTATATAGTATCATTTCCTGCCACATTCAATTTGTTAACTCCCTATTTCCTGTTGGCCGATTTCCGTTCGTTCGGATTTACCCAGAAATGCTTTGCGGTCGTTTCGGAATAAAAACGAAAATGAATACAATACATTGAACGATCGCGGGAAATCCGAATATTTTGAACAATCGCAGCAGTTACGAATCTTTAAAACAATAATCTTATATAGAAATTTTAAACCAAGTTGTAGCCTATGTAAAATACGGAGATTCGGAAAAAACGGACAGCATTTCGCATCGAAAGTAAACAAAAAGGTCGACCAATAAAATTCTACGAAAAGTCGTAAAGGTTATTATCATGATCGAAATGCACACATAGTCCCGGCATACTAAGATCAAGTGAAATACAGGTCAGGTATATACATACGATACGAAAAAGAAAAGAAAAGCGAAAGAAAATTTCTTTCTTTAGTTTCACCATGCGTGAACTGGACAAACCCTTTTTACCCAGAAGTGCTTTGCGAAAATTTTCTTAGTTTCGTTTTCGTTCGTATCCATAGTCTGGGATTTTACCCAGAGAGGCCTTGCGAATACTTATTAGTCTCGTTTTCGTTCGTATAATGAACCTGACTTTTTACCCAAGGTTTACTCGATTTTTTAGGGTATAGTAATTTAATGATAATTCATCTTTTCGTATATAAGAAACGAAAGGGACGGAAAAAAAGGACGAAAAGTATATGAATTTTCTTTTCGTATCTAGTAGAAATAAAAAAAGAGAGAGTATATATGCTAAAAAGCAAAGATGTTGTCAAATAGATATATTCAAATAAAGATAGGGTAGAGGAGTTTTAATAATGTCTCATCATGGCCGTTCTGTATAAAGTAGATTGGGAAGTTGATCATAAGAAAGTTATTAAAATCTCATAAAAATGGACTCGAATTATAGAATATATGCATGGTGGTAAAAATATTAATATTATTGATATTAAAAATATTAACAATAAAAATGGAGAGCTGGGTATCATAAAAATGGATATGAAAAATGTATAATCGAGGGGGTCATCTAAAAAGGAGAAGGGGGGGAGGAAGTATTATATCATTTAAAAGGAATAATTAATTAGCTGTTAAGAAAATGGCACAGTTCAAAATCTGCATTTAATCCATGTGGCTGAAGTGTGTTCATTAAAAAAATCCACCTCATTTCTTCTTTGCCTAGTCGTGTTTCTAGGCTTCCTCCTCTCCAAAGGGGTTCAAGTTTTTGGACTGCCATGAATGAGAGGCCTTCTGGGTTTTGCCCATGTTTTAATTTAAAATGTAATGATACACTATGCTTATCAAAACCTTTCTTAATATTTCTTATATGCTCCTGTATACGTATATTGAGTGGCCGTGTAGTACGTCCCACATATCTGAGTCCACAAGGACAAGTTAAGACGTATATGACATTTTTTGAAAAGCATGTCATCATTCCTTTGATTCTAATTTTTTGGCCATTTCTTTCAATCTCCGAACTTATTTGTTTCTTGCCTTTGGTATTTCTGCAGTTTAAACAGTTTCCACATTGGTGGAAACCTTCTCTTATTCCAAAGTGGTTGGGTACTTTCTTATTTCTACCCTATGTGAGAGTTCCATCTTTAGATTCTTCACCCCTCTGCATATAATACGTGGTATCGTTGGGAGGATGCCATTCAATATAGGGTCTCTTTGTAGTATTGGCCAATGCTTCTTAATACTCTTCCTTATTTCTTTATTGAGAGGATTATAAGAAAATATAAATGGCACTCCTTCCATATATTTCTGCGTGGAATCCTCTTTCTTTTTCTTCAGAAGTTCCAGTCTTTCCATTCTTCTAACTTCTGTTCTTGTGTCCTCCAAGGTCTGTGGGTTGTACCCTTTCTCAACGAAATCCAAATGTAATTTCGCGGACTGGGTGTCAAAGTCCGAAATGTTGGTACAGTTTCTTTTCATTCGTAAAAACTGTCCTTTCGGGACGGCATTAAGCCACTGAGGTAGGTGGCAACTCCGGCGTTCTATAAAACTATTACAATCCACGTCTTTAAAGTGCGTCTTAGTCTTGATCTTGTTATCCTCAACAAAGATTTTTAAATCTAAAAAGACAACTTCACTAGTACTCCAATTTGAGGTTAAGATAATGCCTCTATCATTGGTGGCTAAAAGATTAAAAAAAGACTGTAAAACTTCAACTCCCCCTCTCCATATAAAAAATATGTCGTCGATATACCGGCGATATAAAACCAAGTTTGTTTTCCAATCAGATAAAAATGAATTTTCCCAATGTGCCATAAAAAGATTCGCAAAACTAGGGGCAAATCTTGTTCCCATTGCTGTACCAGACACTTGTAAGTAGAACTCCTCTGAAAACCAAAAATAGTTGTGTTCAAGTATAAGTTGTATGCCCTTAAGGATAAAATCGATCTGTTCCGGCTGTAATTTTTGACCTTTCTCTTAAAAAGAATTTAGCTGCCTCTATCCCTTTATTATGCGGGATGATTGTGTATAATGACTGGACATCGCTGGTGACTAGTATGTCACCGTCTTTCCAGTCTACGTCCGTCAAAACATTGATCATCTCTATAGTATCTCTCAGGTAAGTCTCAGTAGTCGTAACATATGGCTGTAGTTGTCTATCAAGATATTCTGAAAGTCGGCTGGAAATTGACCCTATACCTGAGATAATTGGCCTACCTGGTGGTTTTTCTAAGTTCTTATGGATCTTAGGTAAAAAATAAAAAATAGGGATTTTCGGATGGTCGATTTTTAAATACTTGAGTTCATTATTGTTCAGGATGCCAAGTAAATGGCCCTGATCTAGATATTCATGAAATAAATGCTTAAAATTCATCGAGGGATCATTCTTTAGATGTCTGTACGTTGTTTCATCTCCTAGTATTCGCATGGCTTCATTCTTATAATATTCGGCCGTCATAATTACTACTCCTCCACCCTTATCTGCGGGCTTGATTACGATATCATCATCTTGTGTTAATTCACGTAATGCTTTCCGTTCTTGCTGTGTCAAATTATCCTTACTTTTCTTATGTTCCATCTTTTCCAAATCGGATAAAATCATTTGTTCAAAAGTAGTGATCTCCGAAGAGATCATAGATTTTGGAAAAAAGGTGGATTTTTCTTTTAGATTGGTATGTGTATATAGATGCATTGTTGCATTCCTTTCAATCGGGTTTTTGGAAAAGTATTTTTTCAGGCATAGATTTTTCTTAAATTTTTGTATATCGATACATATTGAATTTATCTAGTTTGTTTGTAGGAGCAAACTTCATGCCCTTTTGAAGGATTCGGTGTTGGTGGGCAGAGAGGACTTTATTGGTTAGGTTGTATATTCCTCCGTTCGTCCATACTTTCTCCTTCCGTTTAGTTCTCCGTCTTCCAGCTCTACATCCTCTTCTTCCAAGAAGTCTTCCACACCTGGTGACCATCCTCTTTTTAGAGAGAGGTTCTTCCTTTTCAGTCGATAATTGGCCGACTGAAAAACCTCTTCTTTATTGTTGTCCTGAGCTAGAGGTTGGAACCGATTGTAGGTATAGGTATCCTGATTATTAGGATGATATACAGGATCTCTCCTTTTTGTATATCTATTGTCGTTATTCTGAGGCCTCCTGTAAGGAACTGTAGTATACCCATAGGAAGAGTGGTGATCTCTTCGTTGGAACTGTCTGTTCTCTTGTTGGGGTCTAAAGCTTCTAGTATTATCGAAGGGGCCCCTTCTTGGTTCAGGATATCTGGGGTTGGCCGGCCGGTATCTACCTGGGTTTCTCCAAGTGGGGTTAGTGGAGTGAGCTATTTCTGGTGCTGCTCTTTGAGGGGTCAATGGAGTGCCTCCTCCTGATTTATCAGATCTAGGTCTCCTTCGAGAGTCATTCCTCAATTGCATAAATCTGGTGGTGGTTTTATATTGGGACATTGAGTCTCGAGTATCAAAATACACCGAAGGTGGGTCTTGTTGCCCTATTTGCCAAACATTCCCACGTTGATAATCTGTTAAATCTCTCTGATGATATTTTTTCTTTTTACGTTCTTTTATTTCACTGTCTAATAGACTCAGATCCACCTCTAATTTTTCAAAAAAAGGTTTCATTTCTTGTTCGGTTAGGGTGGTGTTCAGTTCGGCATGGGTGTTTTCAATATTCTGATTCAATTTTTTCAAATTTTCATTCCTCCTATCTACAATTAATCTCATGCTATGCAGTGAGAAGCCTTCAAGCATAGTAGACCATCTTTCAAGGAAGACTACATCGTCTTTATCACAGGCTGGATTCTTATTGAATCTTAAACCTCTAGGGACCATTTTATCTTTTAAATATTTCTCTAGGGAAATTACTTCCCATTTGTCCCTAATCTCTTTCCTCAAATCTTTCTCTAATTGTCGCATCATTTGGACTTTATCTATTGGTATGTTGCTATTGGCAGAATTGCTGCCCTCAAAAGTGTTTCCATCATCTATGCAAAATTTTTTGCGGAAATCCATCCTAAATGTGCTGCCCAATGACACTGAAGGTTTATTTTAATAGAAGAGTTGATTAAAAAGTGTGTATACGGGTATACACTGTACAGTGTGGGCGCTTGTTAATTTTAGTTAATTAAAGTGCTATGTGAATAAATAATCAATTGCTGCCTAAGTATGGTAAGAAGCACATAAAAAACAACCAAAATACGTGCCAAGTAGAATTTCGTAGAATTTTATTGGTCGACCTTTTTGTTTACTTTCGATGCGAAATGCTGTCCGTTTTTTCCGAATCTCCGTATTTTACATAGGTTACAACTTGGTTTAAATTTTCTATATAAGATTATTGTTTTAAAGATTCGTAACTGCTGCGATTGTTCAAAATATTCGGATTTCCCGTGATCGTTCAATGTATTGTATTCATTTTCGTTTTTATTCCGAAACGACCGCAAAGCATTTCTGGGTAAATCCGAACGAACGGAAATCGGCCAACAGGAAATAGGGAGTTAACAAATTGAATGTGGCAGGAAATGATACTATATAAGAGGACACTTTCATTTTCACTTTTACTTTATTTGCACTTTATGGACACTAAACATACCGACTGAGGAAGGCTTTTAGCCGAAACGCGTCTCGGTACAATTTGTCCAGGATTTTATTTATTCCAATAAATTCATTACCTATATTTTGCATTCGCCACTTTTTCCTTCTTTTGGACATCTGGACCAACTGCTGCTACATCAAAGAGGTTTGGGCCCCCACCTTAAGAGGACCCAAGGCGATACTCCTTGAGCCTGGAATTGAGAGGCTCTATAACTGGTGAGTGTGACCAATTTTAATTTAATTCTCCACCTGTATTGCACAGAGTTACGCTATGGGAGTGCTCTCTACTTTATCTAGTAATCACCACAGATGAAAGGAGGACGTGCCACCCTATACTTGGCCGCAAGCTATTTTCCTTGAGCCTGGATTTCCCTTAGGCTCTAATAAATGTGAGTGAAACATTCATTTTATTAAATTATCTCATCTCAGTAAGACCATCTGCACTATTATTGCCTTTATTTATTTTTCCCCGAGGGACACCTTTAAAGAGAAGATTTGATATCCACACCACAGTGAAGATTAATGTATTTGTCTTCAATCAACAACACCCTTTGAATATAAACCACTGACTTATTTTGCACAAATTGACTTATTAATCCTTTTACAATTTTCTTGTACTCTTTTACCTCCTCTATTGGTATTTTAAAGGACTTTTTTTGCATTTTTAAGGACACCTTTTATATCTTGGAGGACACCTTTTATATCTTGGAGGACACCTTCACTTTTACTCCTATTAACCAGTAGTTCATACAATTATCTGTTCATTGTTTTATGCGCCGTATGGTCTCGTTTATCCTTTTAATGTAATAGAGCAGCAGGAAATGCTAGCAGAATGCTTGGTTGTGTAGGGAGAGGTATTAGCAGTAGGAAAAGGGAAGTGCTCATGCCACTGTACAGAGCACTGGTGAGACCTCACTTGCAGGCATGGGATAGGCATAAGGCTATCCTAAACAAAAGATAAATCCAGGTAAAGTATCCATGTAATTGGGCAGACTAGATGGGCTGAAAGGTTCTTATCTGCCGACATTTTCTATGTTTCTATGTTATGCAATGAGTCACAGCCACTCCTGGACAGCTGTTTTGGGCTTATTATTATATCATAGCCCCATAGGCGTGCGCAGCCTATTGTATTAGGGTGTGCACCCAAAAGTTCAACCACACACACATATACATTACATATATATATATAGATCACACACATATTCACGCACCCTTATGCAAACATACACAGACACGCATTCAGCCAAATTATATCATTACTATAGGGGTCATTCACAGAGCGCCGAAATGTCGCCGACTGTTGTTCCCCGCATTTCGGGTAATCAAATTGCCCCACCCTGCGGTGAATTCACCATTCACCGCAGGGCCCCCAAAGTGCAGGGAATCAGCCACTCACAATAGGAACCAGGACTCCGCGATCGGCCGGAGGTGACTGCGAGAGGACAGCGAGGGAGCGCAGGGACAGGTATGTAACAGCCCAGGTGTAGCTCGGGGTTACTGCTTTCAGCATTGAAATTTAACCCCGAGCCACACTCGGGAAAACCGCCAGGGGACTGAATAAATGAACCGAATTTGACATAAAAAAGGGCCAAAATCACAACGCCAGGGAGATTAACCTCTTGCTGCCAAGCACCAATATTTAGTCTCTTACCTGTATCAAACGATGCTTTAGTTGCAATTCTTACTTTGTGCAGTGCAGGCAGAAGATATAGTGGCGATTCTAGGAGCAACACCAGCCTTTGGGTGCAGGGCAAGGGGCGGGCTGAGACAAGGACACAGGTGCCGAATTTTATGCACAGCAGCCTGTTCAAAGACAAATACATGAATTTACCCACACAGCCATACAGTGCAGTGTGTATGAGCGTATCACAGAATCCACAGCAATAAAACCCTGGCCTTGTGCGGTGTGTATGAGCATATCACAGAAACCACAGCAATAAAATCCCCAGCAATGTGCGATGTGTATGAGCGTATCACAGAATCCACAGCAATAAAACCCCCAGTAATGTGCAATGTGAATGAGCGTATCACAGATTCCACAGCAATAAAACTCAGTAATGTGCAGTGTGTATGAGCCTATTACTGGGGGTTTTATTGCTGTGGATTCTGTGATAGGCTCATACACACTGCACATTACAGGGTTTTTATTGCTGTGTACTTCGTGATATGCTCATAAAACTGCACTTTGCTGAGGGTTTTATTGCTGTGGATTTTGTGATACGCTCATACACTGCACATTGCTGGGGGTTTTATTGCTGTGGATTCTATGATATGCTCATATGCTCTACACCTTATTGTGAGTTTTATTGCTGTGGATTCTGTGATATGCACATACACACTGCACATTGCTTGGGGTTTTATTGCTGTGGTTTCTGTGATACGCTCATACACACCGCACTTTGCTAGGGGTTTTATTGCTGTGGATTATGTGATACGCTCATACACACCGCACTTTGCTGGGGGTTTTATTGCTGTGGATTCTGATAGGCTCATACACACTGCACATCACAGAATCCACAGCAATAAAACCCTAGTAAGGTGCAGTGTGTATGAGCGTATCACAGAATCCACAGCAATAAAACCCCCAGCAAAGTGCCCAGTGTATATGAGTGTATCAAAGTCCACAGCAATAAAACCCCAGTAATGTGCAGTGTATATGCGTGTATCACAAACTTCACAGCAATAAATCCCCAGTAATGTGCAGTGTATAAATATTTTTAATATTCCAAAAGTTGCCCCCTCTCCTGCTTACCTTTCTGTTTGCAGGGAGGGGTTTGAGTATTGCGGGTCCAGAAGGGGGGGGGGTCGAGGAGGGGGCACCCGGCTGGCCGCATCCCATGGAAAGCCACTGGGACCCTTCATTGTCGCAGGCCTGGCGGCAGCCTCTGCTTCCCTGGTGGTCCGGTGACTGTGGGGTAGGGATGAGCGGTTCGGGTTCGGACAGTTCGGAGTTCGGCCCGAACTTAGCCTGTTCGGGTAGATCGCGAACTCCGAACATTTCCGGGTGTTCGGCGCATGTTCGAGTCCACAATGCATCACAATGGCCCACAATGCATTTTCCCACTGGCCTGAAGCTCGTAATTGGCTACAGCCTTGCACCTGACCACAGGTCTGGTGCAAGACAGGTTCAACAGTATGCCAATCACCGCTCAGAGTCCTGATTGGGCAAATTTTGCCCAATCATGGGCTCACAGAGCTAAGTCCCGCAGCACACTATATAACGTTTCCACGTGCCGATTCTGCACGCATTTCAGAGGAAATTTCAGAGGAGATTGTTGTGTGTTGTTACTGCCGGTCTGCCACGTGACTGGGGGGTCTGGGGGGTCTCATTTCTACAAAATATCAGGGAATTGATATGTGTGTCTTGTCACTGTGCCAGCAAGTTTTTTTGGGGTCACTAATTTCTTTAAAACATTTGTGAATTGAGGTGATCTTCTGTGTCTTGTCACACAGCCAGCAAGTTTTTGGGGCTCACTAATTTCTTTAAAACATTTGTGAATTGAGGTGATGTGTGTCTTGTCACACAGCCAGTACCACGCAGTATTTTGGGGCTCACTAATTTCTTTAAAACATTTTTGAATTGAGGTGATCTGTGTCTTGTCACACAGCCAGTACCACGTAGTATTTTTGGGGTCACTAATTTCTACAAAATATTTGGGAATTGTTATAATCCGTGTGTTCTCACTGGCTGCCACCCATCAAGGGGTCTCACTGATTTATAAGAGGTTTCACTGCCACCCATCAAAGGGTCACTGATTTATAGGAGGTTTCACTGCCACCCATCAAAGGGTCTCACTGATTTATAGGAGGTTTCACTGCCACCCATCAAGGGGTCTCAGTGATTTATAAGAGTTTCACTGCCACCCATCAAAGGGTCTCACTGATTTATAGGAGGTTTCACTGCTACCCATCAAAGATCTCATCTCACTGATTTATAAGAGGTTTCACTGCTACCCATCAAAGGGTCTCACTGATTTATAGGAGGTTTCACTGCCACCCATCAAAGGGTCTCACTGATTTATAGGAGGTTTCACTGCCACCCATCAAAGGGTCTCACTGATTTATACGAGGTTTCACTGCCACCCATCAAAGGGTCTCACTGATTTATAAGAGGTTTCACTGCCACCTATCAAAGGGCCTCACTGATTTAAAAGATGTTTCACTGCCACTCATCAAAGGGTCTCACTGATTTATACCAGAGTTGAATCAGAGTTCTGTATATATTTAATCTATATATCACTCACCATGTCTGAAAGAACAAAAAGGACAGGCAGACGCTCCCAGACACAGATAAGAGGGCAAGCAGCCCCTGTGTCGGGAGGCTGTGCCTCTGGTCGTGGTGGAAGTGGTGCATCCTCTGCAGGGGCACGCTTGTCCTTTATAACTGGTGCTGGCCGTCTTCTTAACCTGCAGCAACATACAGAGGATTTGGTGGATTGGCTAGCCAGGCCATCCTCATCCTCCAAGTCCTCTGCCAGCCAGGCTTCTAGTACTTTACAGTCCACCTCAGCTGCCAAAGCATCTAATGCAGCCTCCATGTCCACAGCTACTCCTGCCATAGCCTCGATATCACACACGGAGGAGTCAGCTGAATTGTTTGACTACAGTGACAGTGACATGCAGCTTGAGGATGCGCAGCAACTACAGTGCTCTGATTCAATCTCTGAGGTTGAGGAAGGGAGTATAATCAACCTAGAGGAAGGGGGTGCCAGTGATGACACACAAATAACTGGCACTCATGTTGCCCCAGCAGCTGCAGCATACTGCCAAATTGGCTCCAGTGACGAGGAGATAGGGGTGAAAATTACATTGATGATGAGGTCACTGACTCCACCTGGGTGCCAGATCGAACTGAGGAATCAAGTGAGGAGGAGGGGGAGGAGGAGGCACAGCAAACACGAGGCACAACATCCTCTGTGACCAACCGTAGCACTAGTCAGTCCAAGGCATCAGATGTCAGAGCTGCTCTGGTGCAGAGCGCTGTTGTCTCAAAGAACACATGCAGGAACTCTGCTGTCTGGGAGTTCTTTAAGAAATGTGCAGCAGACCCCACCATTGCTATTTGTAATCTATGTCAGAGGAGGCTGAAGCGTGGGATAAACACAGGACACTTGGGTACCACATGCTTGAGGCGACATATGACCACCCACCAAGCATCCCGTTGGCGCAAAACTTTGCGTAGGTCCTCCTCCTCCTCATCTGTCTCTACCCCCACTGTATGTCCTGCCATGTCATTGCCTACAACCTCCACTGACAGGGATGATGCTACAGTAATGGATGTACCAGGTCCTTCCTCACAATGTGACATCCTCCCAGTAGCTGAAGATTTACGCAGTCAGATTACGTTGCCGCAGCTGCTGCAGCGTAAGAAAAAAATATAGTCCCAACCGTCCCCAAGCACAGCGTCTAAATGCCAGCTTAGCAAAATTACTCGCATTGCAGCTGCTGCCTTTCCGGCTGGTGGACTCTGCTCCCTTCCGTGAATTTGCTGAATGTGCTGTACCACAGTGGCAGGTTCCAAAACGCCATTACTTTTCACGCAAGGCCATTCCAGCACTATACCAGCACGTGGAAGACAATGTTATCCAGTCATTGGGAAAGGCAGTCAGCAACAAGGTGCATGTGACTTTAGACACGTGGTCCAGCAAACATGGACAGGGTCGTTACATTTCCTTCACGGCACACTGGGTAACTCTGATTGCAGCTGGGAGGGATTCAAGACGGGGCTCTGTGCTGGAGCTTGTTCATCCACCACGCCTCCAGAAAGTTGCTTGTATGAGGTCTGTCTGCTCCACCACCACCACCTCTCCCTCTTCCTCCTCCTCCTCCTCCTCCTTCTCTGTCTCTGGCGAAGTGGCAGTTAAACTGATGCCTGACAGGGTCTACGCAATGGCTCAAGCAAAAAGAAGCCATACTGTGCTTGAGCTGGTTTGTTTAGGGGACAGGAGCCACACCGGGCAAGAAATTGTCAGCTCTGCAGGGTCAGGTGCAGAGATGGTTAACACCACGCCAGCTTGAGCTGGGAATGATCGTCTGTGATAATGGCAGAAACCTTCTCTCCGCCCTACGCAAGGGTAAATTGACGCATGTACCATGCCTAGCACACGTCCTAAATCTAGTGGTACAGCGTTTCCTAACCAATTACCCAGGGCTGGCAGAGCTTCTCAGCCACGCCAGAAAAGTCTGCAGCCACTTCAGACGGTCATTCCCAGCAAGCGTTCGCCTGGCAGAAATTCAAAGAGAATTCCACCTTCCCAGGTGGAACTCGACATTAGCAATGCTGCAGCGTCTGCACAAGCAGCAGAGAGCCATCAACGAGTACCTGTGTGAGTATGGAACAAGGACAGGTTCAGGTCAACTTGTTTTTTTTTTCCCCCCGCAGTGGCTGATTATCAAGGATGCATGCACTGTACTGTCACCATTTGAGGAGGCAACGAGGATGGTGAGCAGGGACAGTGCATGCATCAGTGACACAATTCCTTTAGTGTTCCTGCTGGAGCACACTCTGCGGGGAATTATAGATGTGGCTCTAGAGGCAGAGCAGCGGGAGGAAGAGGAGGCCTTCCCTAGCTCTCAAGGCCCCAGCCTTTCCGCAGACAGCATTCCAGCGGGTCCTACTCAGATCAGACAGGAGGAGGAAGAGGAGGAATATTTAATTAGTGGGGGCATTGAAGGTGGGGATTCCTCAAGAGAGGGTTTCGTGTGCCCAAAAACAGAAGGGCTAGTGCGTGGCTGGGAGGAGGAAGTGCACGATACGGCCATCCTCATTGACCAGGAAGACTCGGAAGCTAATGCCACCTCCAACCTACGCTGCATGGGCTCCCTAATAATGCAAAGCCTGCTAAAGGACCCCAGGATTCGTGCTATCAAGGAGAGGGATCATTACTGGTTGGCAACCCTTCTTGATCCACGATACAAGGGTAAAGTTGCAGAGCTCATCCTGCCCGCACAGAGGGAGCACAGGATGAAAAAACTTGAGGACGCTCTAAAGCGACACTTGTGTAACACCTTTCCAGGCACTGGTAGATTACCAAGTGCTGACACAAGTGCTTCTGAGGCTGCGGATGATTAGAGGAATAGTGGTGAAGGCCAGGGCCGCTTGACTGATGCATTTTTAAATTTTTTTAGTCCACAACGCCCAGGGACGTCAAATGTAGGCACCCATTGCCAGCGTCTTCACCATATGGTGCAGGACTACCTAGGGGCAAGGGCAGACCTGGATACCTTTCCAGCAGATGATCCACTGGCTTACTGGGTGTTGAGATTGGATCACTGGCCAGAACTTAATCAATATGCTATGCAGCTACTAGGTTGCCCTTCATCCAGCGTGCTTTCTGAAAGGACGTTCAGTGCCGCTGGAGGTTTTGTCACAGACAAAAGAGTGCGTCTGTCCACCGACTCTGTAGACGGCTGACATTTACAAAAACGAATCAGTCCTGGATCAGCAGCTATCAACCCCCTGATGCTGACGTAACGGAATAGATCGGGGATGTCTTCTGCATTCACAAAACTTCCAGCACTGAACTCTTCCACAATACCACAAAAGGGTTACGGTATGAATGCACTTGCTGCCATGAAAGGCGCAATATTTGGCTGCACTGACGCCTGTGCCAGATTTATATCATTTAAATTTTTTGAATCGCAGGGTCCAACCCTGCACTCTTACACAATACCACAAAAGGGTTACGGTGTGAAGGCACTAGCTGCCATGAATGGCACAATATCTAGGTGCACTGACGCCTTGACCAGAATCATATCTTTTTAATATAGGACCACATGGTCCACCCCTGCATTCTTCCACAGTACTACAGAGGGGTTACTGTATGATGATACTTGCTGGCCTGGCAGTCTTGCACCAAAGGCAGAATATCTGGGTGCACTGACGCCTTAACCAGATGCATATCTTTTTAATATAGGACCGCAAGGTTCACCCATGCATTCTTCCACAATATCAGAGGGGTTACTGTATGATAGTACTTGCAGGCCTGGCACCAAAAGCACAATATTTGGGTGCACTGCCACTGACGCCTGTATCAGATTCATATCCTCAGAGGGGTTACGGTGTGACGGCACTGTTGGGGACGCTAAAGGACCAATTTTGAAGCACCTATTGTTACTTTCATCCAAAGCCTGCATAAGTTTCACAATAATTTACCCAAAAAATCTGTAAACTTTTTCTGCGTGTCCGAAAATGTCTCCTCTTTTCATACAGACTGCCGCCCCAAGCAGTTGTTTATGGATAGATTAAAGGAAAAGCATTTACCGTCATTTGAAACATCATTTTTTTGTTTTTAAGTGTTTCTATACATCCTACAAATCCGCCACTTGACGGGCAGGTTATGGGGACCTCCTAGGCACGATATTTGAAGGAATATTTTGTTTTTATTTTTAACCCTTATTTCATGGAAAACTCACTGTCCCTTTAAAAATGTATTTTTTTAAACTTTTTGTCCTTGTTTCCTGTCCCCCAGGGCACTAGCCGGACCCCCATACACCTTTTATGGCAAATATGTAGCATATATGCCCTCTTGGAGCGCACTCTAAAAACCGAATTTTCAGGCCCATTGACTTACATGGGGTTCGGGTTCGTGTTCGGACTCGAACATTTGGAAAAATTCAGGTTCGGGTTCGGGCCCGAACCGAACTCGGGGGGTGTCCGGCTCATCCCTACTGTGGGGGTGCTGCATTGCAATCTGTGCTTCGCACACAGACACAAGGCACGTCCCACAGTGAGTAACTGGACGCGGGCGATCGCAGGTGACCTGTCACCTGACCACCGGCGCTCTGACGCAGTCAGTGAGCGCCGGCAGTCAGATGACAGGTCATCAGCGCTCGCCAGCGCTCGCGTCCTGTCACTCACTGTGGGACGTGCCCTGTGGTCTGTGCGTGAAGCACAGATCGCAATGCAGCACCTCCAAAGCCACCGGATCACCAGGGAAGCAGAGGCTGCCACCAGGCCTGCAGAAATGAAGGGTCCCGGCAGCTATCCATGGGATGCGGCCACCTGGGACCCAGAATATTCTGCGGGCCTGTAGGGTGTACCAGGGGCTGGCATTAGGGTGTGCCCAGGCACACCCGGCACATCCCGTGCGCACGCCTATGCATAGCCCAATAATCATGTACACATCACCAATATTCTAGTTCATGTCCTTGCCTTCTACCAAATATTGCACTGTTAACTAGAATCTAGGTACAAAGATTTCAGATATTGGGTCTTGGGCACTCCCGACGAGCCAGCAATGGCGAAACTCGTGTCGGGTGCAAGAAGTTTGGGACCCAATGCCAGAGTTATCCAATAATATAGTGGCAATTGGGCCCAACTCTATTTTCTGGTCTATCATGCACCTTTTCCATGATTTTCAGAGAATTAACAGGGTTATTCAGAGAGATCAGAAATGTCGGTGAAATGTAACTGGACACTGAAATTCAGCATACGGGGACATTTCGGGGCCATTTGGCTATTCATAGAGCAGGCAGTTCGTACGGTGCCTGTTCGAGGGCAGTGAAATCCCCCATAGAGAAGCTATGGTTAATCTTTTCAGAGACCACCGAACAGCAGTGAAAAGTTGCCAAAATGCCCTGCTGTTCGGTGTTTTCATTCGACAGGATTATTCAGGCAAATCCCATAGGCTTCAATGTTAAAAATATTCCCGTTGTAATGCAATATCTAATAAACCGTTTATTATTTTATTCTGCAGTAAAACATCTCTTTATAGATTTTTTAGGATCTTTTAGGCATTTATTGGGATTTTTCGGAAATAATTTTTTTCTGTAACAGATTATTTTATTATCATTCATAGGAACTTATATGTAAATTCCAGACATTTTCATTCAGTAGTTTTTTTTGCAAACGGTGTTTCAATTTTGGAACATTCAAGCGTACTGTTTTTTTCTTTTTCACCCCGTTTGTCTGCCTGTCGCCTTTTTCTGGTGGCTGCTCTGCGCTGTGATTGGCGGCTCCTCTGATTTTTCTGATGTGTTTGGCGTGGTTTTTGTGGCGTTTTCTGAGGGTTTGCGGTGAGTTTTCCCTGCACTCCGGGGACCCTACGGTTGTACTTGAATACACCGTAGGGTCGGCGAACTATAATCGCTGAATCACCCCTAAGTGAGGGGAATGAAAGGGCACCGAACGTGCGGCGACAGGTCGAATCTGTCTTAACCCCTTAAGGGAATTACAAATGCTATAATATTACAGGGGGAAATGAATGGAGACCTGATACATTTTTTTACCTAAAAGGGACATGCAAGCTTTGCTAGTGTGCTTTTTAAAACGTGCAGTGCCTTTTGAATGGGCCAGTAGTGTCATTCAGCAGACATGAAAAGCAAGTAAATATGATATTTTTTCATATATACCTGATCTTTCTTGGCGTTTTCCACGCCCACCTCAGGAGGCATCTTAGGCTAACCAATCAGTGCCTATATCTAGGTATAGCCAAAAAAAACACACTGAGCATGTGCGTCTGAGTTGCTCCTCCTCCCTCCTGCACTGTGCGCTATGGGGAGGCGGGGCTGAACTTTCACCCCCAGCTACTGCAGAGACAGGGGAGGAAAGAAATCCATACAAACAGGGAGTAAAAGAGACAGCAGAGCGAGGGACAACAAAGAAAAGCACAGAGACACAGCAATAAATGGTAAAGAGAGAAAGACAGCAAGATAAAGCAGAGACAGCACAAAAAAAGCTGCAGTGAGAGAGAGCGCTTTTACAAGAGACAGCACAAGAAAGAATGTGAGAGTGTGTGACTGTGTGAGGGAGTTTGAGTGAGACAGTGAGTATGTAAGTCTTGAAAGAGCATAAGTGTGCGTGTCAGCGGGTGAGTGTGTGTGCGAGTCAGCGGGTGAATGTGTGTGCGAGTCAGCGGGTGAGTATGTTTTGCTTTCACAGTTGCAGAGATGTTAATATTCAGTTCCTTGGTTTCCCCAGTCTGAGGTCCTGAGTGTGCACAGGGTTTCAGTCACACAGGGTTTCATGTGCACAGCTTGTGCTCAGTTACAGGTATTTAAAATGTTCTAGCAAGTTCCGTAGCGCTGTACAATGGGAGAAGCAGAATAACAAATGTCCATACAAGTTAAAAACACAGAACAGTAGGAGAGAGGACCCTGCCCAAGAGCTTACAATCTAAGAATAAAGGGGGGACTCACTATGTGCGGGTAATAGCTGAGTATGTGAAGTAGTGGGGTGCATGGGGGCTATGGGCAAGATGGAGCAAGAAATGTAGCTCATGTGAAGCTTTGATGGGTGGAGTAGTGGGTGGGGAGGAGGTGGGAATATTCAGGAAGTATGATCTGAAGAAACACCCCTAGCTGAGGGGCGTCGCCAGAGGAGATGAAATGACAGAGTTTAAAGCAAGAAAATTAAATTTGTTTACACATTTTTAAAACTTATTTATTCTAGTTTCTCTATAGGTATGAAAGTGTCTAAATGTCAATTTAAAAATCTTTTTCTAGACATGTGTAGCGCTCACTCCCGGAGGAGCCGCTAAAAATGAACCACGGGTCAGTCTCCCCGCACTAGGGAATAAATATACTCCAACACCGCTGTGAGTTTTTATCATTTAAATAGTTTACTAAAATAGTAAGCAGACGTTGAGACACGGTATTCACAGATATTATTACAGTACTTTCGTATCGCGGTAAAAGCGCGTAGCGGGAAAGAAACGAAACACGAGGCTTCGTATTTCGGAAAAAATATATTCACAACCGAACAGAAAAGAAATGCAATTGCACGAAATTCGAAAAAGGGACACGTAGCGAAACCCAAAAATACAATCTCTTCGTATTACGGTAAACGCGCAGCGGAAAAGAGAAAAATATTATTCGGAACGTATCTTTAACCCCTGTTCCGAATCGTAACAGAATGAGTCCTGCACAGGTTAAGTCCCGGAATGTAAAAGGTGTGTATGTGTGTGTGGTACCCGGGTACTGTTCAACTGGCCAGTGAATTTACTTAAGGAATGTCTTCGACTAGTCAAGTTGGGGCCCTGTGGACTTTAAAGAGAAAACAGCAGCGTGTTCTTTATTTACAAACGGCCTTGGAGGCCTCTCACCCATCCACCGGTTGCTTTAGGCTCCGCTGACCCAGGATGTCTCTCCGCTCGATATTGACTGGGGATACTTGCGGCCGGATCCGTTGTCTGACTTTCCGTAGCTTGTCCACGACTTGTCCAGCTCACCGCCTGCTTTCCGTATCCGATCAACTCGCGGTAACTCCTCACTCGAGGTCTTCGGATTGTTCGATCTGCAGCAATCTCTGGAACTTGGAGGTCTCCTTCACTTGTGCTGAATGACCCGATAAAGAAACTGGCAGGTCTCACTCGCGCTCTGGCCTAGGCCCTCTCGCGATGTCTGGCACTGCGTCTGCTCTCTCTCGTTCCCTGGCACGCTCTGGCGCGTTCTCCACGAGGTTCGGGATGTAAGTGTATTGGGTCCCACCCACTTCCTGTCTCTTTGCAAAGCACGCCGGGAAATGTAGTCCCAATGTCCAGTGTCTCTAATCACGATTGTCTCCATCTTGTGGCCAAAAATAGGTACTGCCAGCAGCAAGATTTTAACACAGCGCTACACATGCATATCCCTTTAATGTCTTTTTTTTGTTTATATACACATAAATTCTCTTTTTGGTTTTTTGAGTTGGTTATGTTTTTGTATGTGTGCAAAGAGGCCACAACCTCTCACTATTCTTATATCTGCTAATAAGAGTTATGTTTTATTGACTATTTGGAGTATTAGCAGGTTGTCCTTGGACAATGAGATGATCTGTTGGTGAATTGTTTTCTATCGGTATGCAGGTTTAAAAGCCTTAAAAAATTGAGCACAAACATCTAGGAATCTATAGCCACTAGCACATTTATCTTAATTCTGTTAATGTTTTATTGTTCTCTTCATTCACACCTGCCACTGAAAAAATGTATCACGTAAAACCTATATATAAACTGCATAATGGAAGTATTATTACATACCGTATACATACGTTTGAAAAGGTTAGATTCTGCATAGGTGAGAATGTATACGACTCCTTGTTACTGCAAAGAATTCACCAATTCCATGATAGACTGAAGAATTTCTCAGGCGCAGCCCCCATCCTCTGGAACGCTCTCCCTCGGGTACGGTCAGACATTCCCCTAGTTTCCCTTCAAACGCTCCCTTAAGACATTCGTATTTATGGAAGCCTACCACCCGACTCACTGTCCCAACCATTACATCACTCTCACCTTGCAGTCCATCACTCTCACCTTGCAGTCCATCACTCTTACCTTGCAGTCCTCTCCTCCTGTTTCCACCCCAACCCTTCTAGATTGTGAGTTCCCACAGGAATAGGGCCCTCCTGTACTGGTTTATCAAATGTTGTTCAGTTTCAATGTATTGTAACCCTGTCTATATTGTGCCGATTGTTCAGCGCAGCGGAATATGCTGGCACTATATAAAAAAAGTATAATAATAATTCCACTGTTCACCTGCTTTAACAAAATGATTACTTTTTAAGCATCAAGTATTGCTGTGATGACTCCTTTTTATTCTCATTTGTTTTCTTTCTGACAGTGAGGAAACTCTGAAAACACTCTTGCTCCAACTGAACTGCCATTTTACGTGGAGGTTACTGGAGAAGAATGCAGAAATTGATGAAATAGAAGAAAGATTGCACAATCTGTTAGAACATTCATTGCTCGATGCGAACAGATACATGGTGTACAATCTACTTGCTTACATCAAACATCTTCAGGGCAATTACGAGGAAGCCATTGCAAACTTAGATGAAGCAGAAAAGAGCAGTCTGGCTAATGCGGCTGGTGTGAAAAGCAAGCTTTTGGTCACCTATAGCAACTACGCTTGGGTTTACTACCACTTAAAGCAGTATGACAAGTCTCAGCTCTACATTGATAAAGTAAATGGTGTGCATGAAGAACTGAGTCACACATCAAATGCTAAAGATACGCTCCCAGAAATATATGGAGAGCAGGGGTGGTCTATGTTAAAGTTTGGTCGACTATATTACAAGAAAGCAAAGGAGTGTTATGAGAAGGCACTCAAAGAGGCTCCAAAAGATCCAGAATTGAACTCGAGCTATGCTACTGCAGTTTATCGATTGGAAGGCTTAGAAAAGAAATGTCTTGATAAGAATTGTGAATCTTTGGATTTGCTGAAACGAGCTGTGGAACTAAACCCAAAGGATTCAGTGGTGAAGGCACTACTTGGGTTGACGTTACAAGACTTGAAAAGAGCAGATGAAGGACTGAAATACATAGAAGCAGCTCTTGAACAAACACCAAATCTTCCATACCTACTTCGCTACGTTTCTAAGTTTTATAGGAGGGAAGGAATGACTGACAAAGCTCTTGATGTTCTTAAAAGAGCTTTGAGTTTAATTCCCAACTCTGCGTTCCATCATCACCAGATCGGCTTATGTTACAGAAATAAAATTAAAGAGAAGAAAAAACTGGCAAGAACGGATCCTCAAAACAAGCGAACATACACACGAGAAATACAAGAACTATTTCAGAAGAGCATATTTCACTTTGAAATGACAGTGGAGCTTAAAAAAACACATACATATGCCTACTCTGATTTAGCCAAAATTTATAAGGAGGCGAACCAAAACGTAAAAGCAGAGGAGACATTTAAAAAGGCGTTAAACGTTAAAACGATTTCCGAGCAAGAAAAACAGCAAATTCATTTCTATTACGGCGATTTTGAACTGCACGCAAAGAAATGTGAAAAGGAAGCTATAAAACAATACATGGAAGCCCTGCTCATACCGGTGACCACTTTTGAAAAAGGAAGATGTGAAAAGGCACTGAAACGGTTAGCAGAAAAGAAGATCAAAGAAAACCCCAGGGATGCTTTGGGATTTGGCTTGCTTGGGTTTGTCCATCAAATAAAGAAAAACAAAATTGATGCAGTTGAATGCTACGAAAAAGCCCTAGAACTGGAGCCTCAAAATGAAGAATACTTAAGTCATCTCTGTGAACTGAGGCTGGCAATTTAAAGCGCTTACCTGTGAATTGGGGCAATGATTAAACTTTATATTATTACTGCAAAGTAACCTTCTTAAAAGGATTAGCAGTCATTTGTTTAGATGCTAAAATAACTAAAAATTGTGAAACTAGGAAAATAGAATGCTATTTAACTGACACTATGACCTTCATATACTTAATAAAAATTGTTCTTCGTTATATATTGTAAACACAAGACGGTTACATTACATGCCTACACCAATAAATTAGTTTTTTTATCAGATACACCTGAAATGTACTCAATGAATTCATGTGAATTAGTGAATGTATTCTTTATATGTAGGCATGTATTTTTTAATGTAAATGGAGAAGGATTTACAAATATAAAAGTCATTATTACATTGACTTCTAAATAAATGATATCAAACCTAGCATTATAAATATAAATAGTAGACACCAGGGGTCAAGTTCTGGGGAAAAATTGAGGGAACTCACCCAAGATTTCCACTATCCCCACCACCTGAAAAAAAATGCATACGCTTGTGTGATATAGATATATAGATATATACATATACACACTCTTATACACTACATTTTCGGTGTTTCATTCTGACAGGTTTCAACATGGGAATCCCATAGGATTCAATGTAAAAAAATATTTTTTTTTCTAAAAAAAAATTTGAAGACTATTCTTTTCGTTTTCCGCAAAATCCATTTTTTGAACATCATTTTGTATTTATATGGCGAAAGTTTTGTTTCCCAATTTTTTAAACAGCTGTATTATATTTTATAGGACATTATTATTTACACACATTTTCATGCAGTTTTATTGTTTTAAATACCTATTAGAAGAATAGCAGAGTTCCCGTCTCTCTTTTTTTTTGCAGTTTAGCGGGGTTCAACAACGTCCATTAACTGCTTCAGCAACTTCAATTTCACCTTCATCCATCATTTTGTGCAAGAAAAAAAACACATTTCAAAAATTCAAAAAACCTGAGGTAAAATGATGGGGATTCAGTTAACAAAGTATGATCATAGTTTGCGTAAGCCTGTCACAGTCGCCAATGTACCCCATCGTTGACAGGTCCTATCTTACTTGACTGTATCTGCATTTACAGAATTAACTCACCTTAGAGCTTCCCAGCAGGCACTAGCCTTTATAGGATGTCACGGTGGGACACACCTGTGAACAGGGAGGGGGTGCATACCCAGGAAAGTAGTCAGCTCTCCATATATAAAAAGCAAACCACAGGGTGGTTTGCACTCAACCTAAACTCTCAAAACGGGCGGGTGCATCTAAGACTCAAAATACAAAATACCAAAAAAGAGCACTCCATATCAATGACCACCTTCATCCACCATTTTGTGCAAGAAAAAAAAACACATTTCCTAAAAATTCAAAAAACCTGACTGAGGTAAAATGATGGGTACTCAGTTAATAAAGTATGATCATAGTTTGCGTAAGCCTGTCACAGTCGCCATGTACCCCATCGTTGACAGGTCCTATCTTACTTGACTGTATCTGCATTTACAGAATTAACTCACCTTCGAGCTTCCCAGCAGGCCCTAGCCTGATACTAGATACTATAATCATACTTTGTTAACTGAATCCCCATCGTTTTACCTATCATTTTGAATTTTTGAAATGTGTTTTTTTCTTGCAAAAATGGTGGATGAAGGTGGTCATTGATATGGAGTGCTCTTTTTTGGTGTTTTATATATATCTATATATATATATATATAGGCACTTACACACCCCTATTATATATGTATATGTGTGCCTACAAACCTCATTACATACATATGCGTGCGCCTGCACGTCCCTATTGCAAACCTATACGTGCACCTACACGTCCCTATTGCAAACCTATACCTGCGCCTACACAACCATATAATATATATATATATGTATGTGTGTGTGCGTTCACACACCCATAGCTAACTGCCCCAGATATAACCTAAAACACATACACCTAACCAGTCCCATACACCTAAACACACACACACATAACTAACCGCCTCATATATAACCTAAACACACACCTAACCAGTTTCGTACACCCAGTGGCGACTCTAGGAACAATATTTTGGGGGGGCACATAGAATACCGCAGTCAAAACTGGGGGGGCACTAATAATTTTCACCACTAAATCATACCACTGAATAAAACTAAGGGCCCTATCACCTGGTGTGAGCTAAAACACCATCGCTAAAGGAAAAATTTAGCGCAAGTCGCTAAAACGTAGTTCCTGACGACCTACTAACAGATCACCTTGTCCACGGTAGTCCATGAACCAGGTCGTTTAGCGCACGCTAAGGAAACGAATGTGGTTGTGTACAGGATAGAACTGTTTTTTTCCCAGTGCAGAGTGCCGGGCCATACCTATCCCTCGCCCTCACAAACTTGAATATGAACACAACCAGTGAATAACCTCTCACCCCTGCATTATTAAAATCCTCCACGGTGGTCGTATCATCCATCTTTTGACACACACATATATTAAGGCTGATGGGCATTGCCTGATAAATGCCACCCAACAGCATGTGTGAATCATTACACTGCATTTAATAGATCCAAAGGGAAGGCCAGGTGAGTGACTCAAATTTCCCTGCTGCAGCACATAAATAATACATGTTTCAGGGCAAGACTTATTCATGTGTCCCTTTAAACATGGTCCACACAGTCACCCTAATAAAACGCATACATACTATGAATGACCCCAGCATAAAATGTTTAAAATTAGGCAATATATTAGAATTAGGATATATGTGGATAAAGGATACATTTATAATAGAGCCTACTGCAACAGCAGCAACATTGCTGACCAGATCCATTACTATGGTGTATGGGGCCAAGAGAACCTGTGCTGCATTCCTTTCAATTGCCTGTTAATTGCCTGTTAATTTTGGGCGAGGACCTGTTTTTTTGGAGTTAGCACCAGGGTTGAGCAGTAGGTAAAATGTTGCAATTAGTGCCCCTCAAAAAATTTGCGCTGGCACCAAGTGATCTGTTAGCTGCAAAAGCGCTAGAGAAATTGCTAATAGCAACGCGCTAAGTGATTTTTCCCGTTTGTAAGGAAAACAATCTGTTGGTCAGGCGCTAACTTAACCTGGCGCTAATGCAAAATCATGCCGACGCAAAGGTTTGCTCACACCAGGTAATAGTGCCCTAAATAAGTATATATATAAATAAGATTCCAAAACCCCAGAGTAATGTGATGCAATGATACCTTTTTGTTGTAATAATCTGATACTTAAATTCAATATTTTATTTGCTGCAATTCGGCAGTTTTCACTGAATGTCTGATTGCTGCTTCAGCGACTCCACTTTTAGCAAATTACAGTGACCATTCGCTAAATAGGGAATTCACCTTATTTTCGGCAAAATAAATTCCCCGAAATGTGACGAAAAGCAGAGGATCTAAAGATCATTAGACCCTTTAGATTCTAACTTCCATAATAACCTCTAAAATGCCATAAACCCAGGGAAATACAATAAAATGAATAAACAATGTGGCATTTAGCCTACCCCTTAACCCCTAATATGCAATTTATCAAGGGAAAACATGAAATAAATACACTGTGAGGCATGTAGCCAACCCATTAACCCCTAAAATGCCATTAATCAAGGAAAAAATAAAATGTATACTGTGAGGGATGAAGCCTACCCATTAACCCTTAATATACAACTAAAACCAAGGCAAAAACTAATGTAATACACAATGTAATGTATAGTCTGAATATTAACCACTTCACTGCTGAGCCATTTCAACCCTGTGAAAATCTTTACGTTTAAGTGCACGTTTTTATTTAATGTTTTAGGACTTTGTTTTACACTGAATATGGTCACGGTTGGTATCATTGGAAAGGTCAGAATCTGCCCTTTCCAATGACACACAGAACGATGCACAGCAATGGAGATACCGCGGTCTGAAAAGTGTGGGAAGCTGGATGCTGATTTTTGGTGGGGGCAAGGAAGAACCTAGGGGGGGCAATTGCCCCCTTGTAGAGATGCCTATGCCTACACCTAAACATACCTAACCAGCCCCGTACACCTAAACACACACACACAAACACCTAACCATTTACAAAAAGAAAAAAACAGAGGTTCTCTTCACAGTTTACCTCTCTATCCTGCCTATCATCCATCCATGCCCCCTCTGTCTCTACCTATATGTATCTTTCTGTTCTATTAGTTTCCAAACCTCATATAGAAAGCCAGTATGCCTGCCTTAAAGAGAACCAGAGCACCTGGCAGAATTGTGAGAATCTGTAGAATCCAGGCTCAAGTATAGAAGCAAGGTGTAGAACCGCAGGGGTTATAGGGTTATATGGGATTATTCAGAAAGCACTGACATTTTCAATTCAGTGCGCTTCAGCGATTCCAGTTTGCTACACTGCAGTGAATTTACTATTTACTTTACGGTCGCCGAAGTGTGCCAAATGTGGAGCTGCCGGAGACCACCGAACAGACCGCCAAACTACAGTTAGTTACAAGATTTTGTAAAGTGCTAACAAGTTCCATAGCGCTGTACAATGGGGGGCAGAATAACAAATATACATAAAGGTTCAACACACAACAGTCGGAAAGAGGTCCCTGCTGAAGAGCTTACAATCTAAGAGGATAGAGGTGACACACTAGGTGAGGGTTAATAGAGAATATGAAATAGTGGGGTGCATGTGGACTGTGTGGGAAGATTCAGTAAGAAATTAACAGAGTGGGATTAGGGAGAGAGATGTTAGGCTTCTCTAAAGTAATGTGTTTTCAGAGATTTCTTGAAGGACTTGAGAGACGAAGACAGTCTAATTTTGCAGGTGTTTAAACCAATAAAGATGCATGAAATGGTGTGGAAATAATAAA
>RXON01000505.1:0-25233 GCA_009667805.1 Leptobrachium leishanense | reverse complement strand
TAGAGTAAGTGGAGTTTATGAATTTTAGACGGGGTACAAGGGTCTCCCATGCAGATTCAATGCCTGGATGAGATTGAATTTGAAGAGCGTTAGCTCTTTGGACTAGGTTACAAGTGTGTACATTTTAAAGAGGCACTTCACGTGCCATGTGATAATTAATAATAAAGATCAGTGCATGTTTAATCCCATTGAGGGATATAACAAACCGACCCAGTCCTGGCACCGCCACGTCAAGTATTTCTTTTGTAATAAATAAAATATGATTCCTGTCATGTGTTAAAATTTGTTCTGAAGAAATTCCCCTACAGCGACAGAAACATTGACTTGTGGTTATATTTTAATGAATTATTTATTTATTTATAAAGTATTTTACCAGGAAGGATACATTGAGATTTCTCTCAGTTTCAAGTATGTCCTGGGTTCAAGAACATTGAAATGTTACAGTTTTTACAGAAATACAAAGTAATAAAATGCAAGATATGAAAAAACACAGATATACAGATTAACAGAAAATAAATATGTAGGAAATTGTCATTATGTTACATGTTTACAGGTGCATTCCGTATTTAGGTATGTTAATAGGGAGCTCTTGAGTGACTTAAGACTGGGGGAAGATTTGACGGCATCTGGGAGGTTATTCCATAATTGCGGTGCTGTGTAGCAAAATGAGGATCGAGCCACTTTCTTTTTGTATTGTAACCGGAGTCAGACAGGTTCACTTCTAAAACGGCGCCGGACCAGACACAAGCAAGGATTGTCCAAACACGAGTCTCTTCAGGAAAGGCAAACGTTTATTGTGTCGTCACACAAGTGCTCACACAGGATTGAATCGCAAAGAGTGAGCCCCCCTTTCACCCCGTGCAAGGGGTCTTATACCCAAAAATACGTAATTAGGTACATCCCAATTAGCCCACCTCCTGATGACACTTTATTCCACCCCACGTGGGTTAATACCTCCCATTATTAGCATAAACACAAAGAACATTCCACATTTAACTATAAATTGATACACTTCATGTTAGTTTGATAGTCTGTGATTTGTTGTGCTGTCTTTCTCCGGGCAGCGCCTCACTCCCTATAGGCTATGTTTATTCAGATAGCCTGGGGCCTGGTCTGTTTTCTATGTTTTCTTTGTTCATTTGCACATCTCAATGACCTTGCCCCATTCATAAATCTTCCTGTCTCTCCGTGCCAAGAGCCGGCCGGATTCTGCCTGGTCTTCTTGTTAGCTTTTCTAATCTACCACACATTCCTTAAATTCTATGTAAGCTCTGCTCTTCTCATCTAAATAAAATCTATTCTATTTACTGGTGAACCAATAATCTGAACAAGATGGCTGCCTGGCTCATAGTAGCAACCATCTTCCAGCCTGATTCTCCTTCATTCCCCCCTTGGCTCAAGTGTCAGGATCTTTTTCCTGGCACTTGTAGCCATTACACTCCACTATTCTGAAACTCTGCATACTGGGGGGGCTTTCCGTTCACTGGGAACATTCCCTGTGGAATTATCAGTGGTATCTTCTGTGTTTGTGTGGGTGTCAGTGCTGTCTTGCACAGTGGCCATATGCATAGCCCTATGCGGTATATCAGTATCCCTATGATCAAGATCACCACTATCATGAGTATCATGGATCCAATCTGTGAGATAAATCTCAGGATCGAACCAAACCATTCTCCCATTGCTCCAAACCCACGGAGCGGATTCCAGCCTTCGGCAGCAATCCTCCTGGCTGTGCCCTGCAACTGTGCTACCTTTTCTTGGTGATCTTGGATTACCTGGTAATAGTCTGGGACTTCGTGTGTAGTGTTTCTGATGAAGGTGCAACATTCATAGTGCATTGTCATCTCACATAATCCATTCAAGGCCGCACTGATCTGCTCAAGCGCCATATCATGTATCATCTGTACCTTTCGTAACTCTCGCATTTCCAGATTCAGCAGCTGGATATCCATACTGGTTCTATTCAGAATCTCATCCATTAGATTGACATAGCTATTCAATCTCCTCATCATCTCTCCTCCCCATCCAGTCCATGCTGGCAACCATGTTCATATTCGATCCATCTTTGCAAACAACTCTCTCTTTGGTCTTTCAAACACCAGTGGGTATCTAGGGTGCAGTTCCGTGTCTGTGTTTGTGTCTTCTCCCCTTAGTCTCTGAATTGGGACCAGCTTAGCCAAATAACACATTCCCGTTATTGTTGGTGGAACCCATGTGTAACACACTCTCCCACAACACACCTGGTATCCCTCTTCTAACATGAATGGTGATAGGTGTAATGTTCCCTTTGCTAATTCCAACATCATTCGCCTCATTCGTCTCGTTGTTTCCAGCACACTCTGCATCCCTCCAGACTCACTTGCAATTACTTCTTCTTGCTCACTCGTGAGTTTTCTGCACTGTATGTATAGATAATTTGAGTGTCCCTCTGTGTCAATTGTGTATATGTATGATGTCCAATTGAATTTGCTTGAGTAACACCCTTCCTTCTTATGTGTGTCTCTATCTGGCCCTATTTGGAAACACCATTCTGGGGGATATATGTACCCTATTATGGGGTATCCGGCCTCATACATTTCTGGTTGTTCTCTGGGTGGCCGGAAAGAGTGTATTGTGATATTCCCTGATGCAAACATACTCAGGTTCATTGGAACGGAAGCAAATGGGATATGAATTGTCTCTGGGTGCATTCTGCTGCACACCCAACATGCTTCCTGCCCAGATTTCTTAGCATAGTCATATTTAAATTGCACAAGTAAATGTCCTCTTGGCAATATCTCGGATGATATTTCTCGTTTTTGTCTCCACATGGTACGGTTCTCCATCACCGGGTGCGTACCATTCCAGATATGGGAAATATCCACTTTCCCAGCGGTGCTTGTACAATTGGGGCATGCTCCACGTGAGAGTCCATAAATCAGATTAGCAAGATATAAAATCAGCACCACAAATGCCCCGAAAGTCAGAATTCCTTGGGCAATTCATTTCACAGTTACATAAACCCAATCCCTCCCCACCGGAATTTCAAAAGTAAAGAACATTTCTGGATGATCAAGGGTGGGGGCCGGGCCCCTAAAAAGCACCCTGTGGGTATCCCCCGTTGGCGGGTGGTCAGGACCTGTGCCCATCAAAACACCCACTTGTTGATCCTCTGTATTATCTGGGGTAGGATCATTTAGGTGCTCATGGCTGTGGTCTTGTCAGCTTCAGCCTCAGCGGGTTGGTCTTGTTGGTAACGACCTTCCATGCTGGCTCAGGACTGGCTGCAGCTGCTTTCACTCTGGAGTGATGTATCCACGGGACCACCTCGGCAACCTTTACTGCTGTAGGGGTTGATAACAGGACAAGGTAAGGACCTCTCCACTTTGGACCCAGTGGATCATTTTTCCACTCCTTTACCCATACTGAATCACCTGGACAATACTTATGCAGTGGGGGATATAGAAAGTGAGGTATGTTATCTCCCACCCAAGTATTCAATTTCTGCATTGATTTCCCCAACAATACAACCTAATCATTTAGTTTAGTTTCTCCCAATGCCCGAAGGTCCCCCCTTAGTCCATTAATTAGAGGGGTAGGCCGCCCGAACATAAGTTCGTACGGACTTAGCTTTAATTGGGGGGTTGGTCTGCACCTAATGTGCAAAAGGACTATCGGCAGCACATCCAACCAGCCTAGCGACGTCTCTTGGCACAATTTGGACATCAGAGTCTTTAGGGTACGGTTCATTCTCTCAACTTTTCCTGAGGTTTGGGGCCTGTAGGCACTATGTAGCTTCCAGGTGATGCCCAACAGGCGGGCAAGTTGTTGCAAACAGTTCTGTATAAATGCACCGCCATTGTCTGACCCTATTTCGACAGGAAGTCCATAGCGTGGTATTATTTCCTTCATCAGACTCTTCACAACTTCCGCAGTCTTTTCAGTTCTTGTTGGGAAAGCTTCCACCCATCCTGTCAGGGTACACACCATTACCATTTTGCTACACAGCACCGCAATTATGGAATAACCTCCCAGATGCCGTCAAATCTTCCCCCAGTCTTAAGTCTCTCAAGAGCTCCCTATTAACATACCTAAATACGGAATGCACCTGTAAACATGTAACATAATGACAATTTCCTACATATTTATTTTCTGTTAATCTGTATATCTGTGTTTTTTCATATCTTGCATTTTATTACTTTGTATTTCTGTAAAAACTGTAACATTTCAATGTTCTTGAACCCAGGACATACTTGAAACTGAGAGAAATCTCAATGTATCCTTCCTGGTAAAATACTTTATAAATAAATAAATAATTCATTAAAATATAACCACAAGTCAATGTTTCTGTCGCTGTAGGGGAATTTCTTCAGAACAAATTTTAACACATGACAGGAATCAAATTTTATTTATTACAAAAGAAATACTTGACGTGGCGGTGCCCAGGACTGGGTCGGTTTGTTATATCCCTCAATGGGATTAAACATGCACTGATCTTTATTATTAATTATCACATGGCACGTGAAGTGCCTCTTTAAAATGTACACACTTGTAACCTAGTCCAAAGAGCTAACGCTCTTCAAATTCAATCTCATCCAGGCATTGAATCTGCATGGGAGACCCTTGTACCCCGTCTAAAATTCATAAACTCCACTTACTCTATCCTTACTACAGATATAAATATATATGTATATGTCAGTAGTAAATCTGAAGGATATATAAATATATCAATCTGCAAGTAAGGTGCAGGCCCTGGACCGGAGGCTATAGGATGAGGGAACTGCTGGAGGAAGCAGTCTATTCAGGTAGGGTAGCATCTTCCCTGAAAAGCTCTTAAACACCAGGTTGGAAAGGTGAAGGGTGCGTTTAGACTCAAGCGACGGCCAGTTTAGCTCTTTTAACATGTCACGATGGTGGGTCATGTAGTTACATTGTAGCGCAAAGTGGCAGAATGAATTATACAATGTAGAAAGTTTCTGAACGTGTGTTTGAGGGGCCGCTGCATACACTACATCTCCGTAATCAATAGCCGGTATAAGCGTTTGTTGTACAATTTGCTTTCGTACCATGGAACTCAGGCATGAGTTGTTTCTGTACATGGCACCTAGTTTGGGGTAAAGTTTAGATGAGAGTTTTTCGATGTGGGGATTATATAAAAGTTACAATTTTGTTGAACAGTCCCAGAGTACCGGCACATTTAATACAGATACATATATATATTTATGGGCTGAGTTTTAAGGTATCATTATGAAGATACATATACATGTATTAAAATAATATTAGAGTTAGTGTGGGTTGTTGGTTAAGTGTGAAATGACACTACATAATTGAGGATGGAAATATTGGTGAGATTCTGTATATTCCTAAGGACTTTGCCCCGGATACTAACATAGGAACCCGGTGACGGCCACCTGAAAGTAGCATCTCAGCATATAACTGTCAGATGCTGGATATTCACCAGTACTATAGAGTAATGCATAAATGCTTGTGTATACGAGTCACGTCTGTCAAATAGGGGCACACCACTCATTCATGACAGTTGGTATTTAGTCGTTCATGTACTTTGTTCAAAGCCACCAGACTCTGCCGCTGATGGATACTTTGATGCAACCAATTATTTTATTACGCTTACGTACATCTTGCATTGGAAAATATCCATAAAGATGAAAAACAGATAAGACAACGTTAGTGGGAGTTATAACTAAATAGACATATATTTCTAGCTCTTTATTATTAATTTTTTCTTCTAAAAAGCAATCACAATGACGATCCCATTTATATTGATTTTAATGTCCTTCTCCCTTCCACCTCAGGGATGTTTACTCCTAGCTGTTGATGAGTCACCATGGCACCCTGGAATGCATAAGGGTAGCTTCTGTGATGTCATAGAGTTAGCTGCTGCTGGAGCCCTTTGAACATTCTATTATCTCCCAGACACATCCAAGGCTGCGACGGAGATTCACCTCTTGAGCTGCTGTCCCTGAACCTCTTGTGGTGTGGAGATCTGTGCCTCATTTGGATGTGTCTGAAGACTTGGAGCGAGACTACCCTAAATCTGACCTTGGTGCTTTGGAGGTTCTAGCAGGGGACGCTATATTATAGCGTCGCTACTCGTATACCCTTTTAGATAGATCGGTGCTTCTTTAGTTGGGATGAGCATCCCTTTAAGCTTTGCGTGCGCTGCGTGGTTCGCAGGGAGGGGGGTAGGCCTAGCGCGCAGATTTTATGTTTTATGTTTGTCTGTCTGTGTCTGTCTATCCAATTTATATGTCCATATTTTAAACAGAACAAGCCCTATCTTTGTATTAACCTCTTAATGCCCAGAGGGAAGGGCGGTCCTTCATGCCATGGTTCTCTCAGAGGTTTCTCCCAAAGGAGTTTTTTCCTCTCCTGGGTGCTAAAGGACGACTCTTCGTGAGTCCAGAGGTCGCCCATATCATGACCATTTTCCCGGTCAAAACTATAATAACATTCAGGCTTTGTTCTGGCTCGTAAATCCCCTATTCACCTCTTATATGCTACAAAATGACTTTTATTATGAGAAATTTACCTAATAAATGTAGCATTAATTTAAATATATGTCTCCTTGTGTTTTTTTTAACCCCTTAGTGACCGGCGGTTTTACACAAATCCGTCCTTTAGTGACCGCTGCTGTTTTTACGTTTCTGCGCTGCTCGTGTTTAGATCAAATTTTCCTCTTACTCGTTTATTCAACCCACACATATTATACACCCTGTTTCCCGCCATTAAATGGACTTTCTAGAAATACCATTATTTCCATCATATCCAATAATTTTAATATGAAAAAATATGAAATATGATGAAAAAAATGGTAAAAAAACACACTTTTTCGTAATTTAATCCTTAAGCTATAACCACCAATAAGACCCCGGCTAAATAGTTTCCAAATTTTATCCCGAGAATAGAAATACCCAATTTTTACATGTTTTTACCTTTTAACCCTTTCACTGCTGAGCCAGTTCACCTATGTGCGCTGCGCTCATTCTGACTATTTTGTGCTAATTATTTTAAGATGACAGCCTAGGTCCTATTTAATTAAACTCCCCCCAGACAAAAAAAACTTTAAAAAAAAAACATTTTTTTATTTAATTTAATTTTTTTATTATTTTTTTTATTTAATTTTTTTTTTTACATTTTTTTTAAAAAACCAAACCTGGTCATGTTTGGTATCATTTGAAAGGCCATAATCAGCCTTTAAATGATGGCAAATATGACCATCTAGCTGCCATGGATCGGGAGATAAAGGGATCCTTAGGATCCCCTTATCTCTACATGGCAGCTAGAGGGTTAACTGGCCCACTGACATCCTCACACATATGGTGAGGTTGTCAGTGGGTGGGGGGGGACCTGGAGGCTAGCTGACATCCAAGATGTCAGCCTCCCTCCAGGTTTGAATCACGTTTTGGCGCCAATGGCGCCGCAACGTGATCCGGCGGCGAAATGGTTAATGCCATACACCGCTGGAAAGGGGAGGCTCTCCCCTCTCCAGCGTGTAAACGGCATCTCCCTAGCTTCAATGGTTGGGGAGATAGAGGGCTCCGAAGGAGCCCCCCCCTCCCCTCCATTGAAAACACATGGGGGCACCTTCTGATGACGTCACCACGCAGCGTGGCGACGTCATCAGCCTCGCCTGCCCATGTAAATCACATGGGCAGGCTTCCTCCCTGTCAGATCGACGTGGGATCCGACGAGGGAGGTGAGTATCGGGCGGGAGGGGGATTTGGCGCCGCTGACGTACCCTGTACGTCATCGGGTCTAAGGGAGACCCGAACACAGGACGTACAGGGTACGTCAGCGGTCGGGAAGGGGTTAATGAATTGCATAAATCTAATTTAATTGGGAAATGGTTTGAAGGTGCAATTTCTTCCTTATTTGTGTTGCTCGGCTAAAGGTTGATGTCAAAAAAATATACACTGTAAGCAATATGTCTTCCCAATAGCGGGAAAATATTTAAACATTTAACCAGAATGGCAGAGGAACGCCGATACGAGAACAAGAGAAAACCATCAGAGGATAGAAACATAAGGTAAAAAGGAAGGTTTCCGGTTTACTTCCAGGGGGTTCTCTCTTTTTCCACGATACCGAAGGACATTTTGATATGTTAAACTGGGACCAATGACCTAATCCATAATAAATATCTCATAAATAATTATATTTATATATATAAAAAATGCACATTCACATAGAGTGAAAGCCGAAAAAGGACACTTTACAAAACAGAAATAGTTATATATAAATTTATATATTTCCTTCTGAAGTTGTGACATTAAGTGACATAAGATTTATTTGAACAGAACTTAATTTAGCTGATATAGCTGCAATATATATCTATGCGCTCCCCTCTAGACTGTTAGCTCCTTTGTGCAGGCCCTCTACACCTCTTGCTTCCATCCTATTTCTGTTTATCTGTATCTCCCTCCCTTTGGTTATTGCAAAGCGCTGCGGAAACTGTTGGCGCTATATTAATGATGATAGTTATTAATATATATAGCAATAAAGTGTGACGTAAACCAGGCAGCAATGGGATCACTTGACCATTCTATAACACAGATATCTATTTTATTATCAGTTCAAACACACACAGCCTCCTACTCCATCAACACGTTTCCATGCAGTGCCAAGAAATCCAAAATAAAAAAGAAAATAATTAAATACTACCGTCTTTAGCGTGATCAGGTTAAAGAAAGGGGAACCCAAGGAAGGTTTCATGTTTATTGGCTCAAGATCATTATGTGCAGGTTCTCGCCTCCATGGACGCAAAGCATTATGGGAGGTGTACTTTTGTCAGGCCGAGTGGGCTCAGCTGCCAAATGCCGCCTGAACTGCTAGTCCCAGAAGTCTTTGCATGCGGCTCCCGGATCATGGGGGTGAGGGCAGCAAGTGTCTTCTTGGGTATCTAGGCCCACCTTATGCCTTGGCAGGACCCTCCTCCTGGATCAGAGATCAGAAGATCCCCTGATGTGTTGATGAGTCGATGACAACAGGTAAGGAAGGGGTCTGGGACAGTGTCTGGAGGGAAGAGGCGATTTAGCACATTGATGAAAAGGGGGACTGCTGCTGGACCACCTACACTGCACACCAGAGGGAGACAATTGATGGAATGAAGGATGCATAGGCTGGTGGGTATGGGAGAGTTGTGCAAAATTACAGGTGACAGGGACAAATCTAGAATGTTGAAGGAACACACACATATATTTATATATCCTTCAGATTTACTACTGACATATACATATCTATTTATATCTGTAGTAAGGATAGAGTAAGTGGAGTTTATGAATTTTAGACGGGGTACAAGGGTCTCCCATGCAGATTCAATGCCTGGATGAGATTGAATTTGAAGAGCGTTAGCTCTTTGGACTAGGTTACAAGTGTGTACATTTTAAAGAGGCACTTCACGTGCCATGTGATAATTAATAATAAAGATCAGTGCATGTTTAATCCCATTGAGGGATATAACAAACCGACCCAGTCCTGGGCACCGCCACGTCAAGTATTTCTTTTGTAATAAATAAAATTTGATTCCTGTCATGTGTTAAAATTTGTTCTGAAGAAATTCCCCTACAGCGACAGAAACATTGACTTGTGGTTATATTTTAATGAATTATTTATTTATTTATAAAGTATTTTACCAGGAAGGATACATTGAGATTTCTCTCAGTTTCAAGTATGTCCTGGGTTCAAGAACATTGAAATGTTACAGTTTTTACAGAAATACACAGTAATAAAATGCAAGATATGAAAAAACACAGATATACAGATTAACAGAAAATAAATATGTAGGAAATAGTCATTATGTTACATGTTTACAGGTGCATTCCGTATTTAGGTATGTTAATAGGAAGCTCTTGAGTGACTTAAGACTGGGGGAAGATTTGACGGCATCTGGGAGGTTATTCCATAATTGCGGTGCTGTGTAGCAAAATGAGGATCGAGCCACTTTCTGTTTGTATTGTGGTATCGCAAGTAAGGTGCAGGCCCTGGACCGGAGGCTATAGGATGAGGGAACTGCTGGAGGAAGCAGTCTATTCAGGTAGGGTAGCATCTTCCCTGAAAAGCTCTTAAACACCAGGTTGGAAAGGTGAAGGGTGCGTTTAGACTCAAGCGACGGCCAGTTTAGCTCTTTTAACATGTCACGATGGTGGGTCATGTAGTTACATTGTAGCGCAAAGTGGCAGAATGAGTTATACAATGTAGAAAGTTTCTGAAGGTGTGTTTGAGGGGCCGCTGCATACACTACATCTCCGTAATCAATAGCCGGTATAAGCGTTTGTTGTACAATTTGCTTTCTTACCATGGGACTCAGGCATGATTTGTTTCTGTACATGGCACCTAGTTTGGGGTAAAGTTTAGATGAGAGTTTTTCGATGTGCGGATTATATAAAAGTTACAATTTTGTTGAACAGTCCCAGAGTACCGGCACATTTAATACAGATACATATATATATATATATATATTTATGGGCTGGTTTTAAGGTATCATTATGAAGATACATATACATGTATTAAAATAATATTAGAGTTAGTGTGGGTTGTTGGTTAAGTGTGAAATGACACTACATAATTGAGGATGGAAATATTGGTGAGATTCTGTATATTCCTAAGGACTTTGCCCCGGATACTAACATAGGAACCCGGTGACGGCCACCTGAAAGTAGCATCTCAGCATATTGAAGTGGAATCAGGCTGAAAGATGGTCGCTATTATGAGCCAAGCGGCCATCTTGTTCAGAATATTGGTTCACTTGCAAATATCTAGAGTAGATTTTTGTAGACATTAGAGGCGAAGCTTACATAGAATCTTAGGAATGTGGTTGATTAGGAGAACTAGCAATAAAATGAGAAAGAATCCGGCCAGCGCTTGGCACGGAAAGACAGGAAAGACGAATGGTTACTACAAGGTCACATAGACCCGCAGTAAAACAAAGAGAGCGTAGAAACCAGGCCGTGCTCTAATCTATGACAAACAAACACAGCCTTTGGGAGATGGGCACGGCCCAGGCTGAGTGAAGCAGCAAATCACAGACTGTCAGACTAACATGACATTTGCCAATTTATTATCAATGTATGGAATTTCTTTGTACTAACGAGGGGAGGTTTTAACCCACGTGGGGTGGAATAAAGTGTCATCGGGAGGTGGGCTAATTGGGATGTACCTAATTACATATTTTGGGGTATAAGACCCCTTGTCGGGGGGGAGACAGGGCTCACTCTTTGCGATTCAATCCTGTGTGAGCACTTGTGTGACGACACAATAAAGTTTTCCTTTCCTGAAGAGACTCGTGTTCAGACAATCCTTGCTTGTGTCCGGTCCGGCGACGTCCTGAAAGTGAATGTCACGGATCCCTCTGATTACCAAAAGTGTGGTCCCTTTACGCAGACCGCTCTCTACCCTTCCGATCCTTGAATGGTCGGCAATACTAGACAGACAATTTACCAGACAATATATAAACAAGGGGTAACACCAGACAGAGGTATGGAATAGAGTATTGTCACAAATCTTTCTGACTACCAAGATATTGATCTCTTTATGTAGCTCCCTTTCTACTCTTCCGATCCTTGAATGGTCGGCAAAGCTATATAGACAATGAAGCAGGTAACAGATAAAGAAAGGGAAACACCAGACAGGGGTACAGACCAGATCACAAGTCCTCCCTAGGACTTTAGTAATAGCAGAGGTAGTCTGATGCGTGCTTAGGGTGCCACATAGACTGACCTCGGTACCAACGTTAAGGGCAGAACCTAGCGCAGAGTAAATGCAAATGCCAGGAGTCATACACAGGAGGGTTCGTTTGCCAATGCCAAGGGTCATACACAGGAGGGTTCGTTTGCCAATGCCAAGGGTCATACACAGGAGGGTTCGTTTGCCAATGCCAAGGGTTATACACAGGAGGATTCATTTGCCAACCAAGGGTCATACACAGGAGGGTTCGTTTGCCAATGCCAAGGGTTATACACAGGAGGGTTCGTTTGCCAATGCCAAGGGTCATACACAGGAGGATAGCCAAAATAACACAAGAGCTCTGCGGGAGGTGAATACCACGTCAGGGCACCGGTGTATTGGAGAGACTGGGTTTTAAAGCCGACGGGTCCGCGTCATAACGCCAGGCCCCGCCCCTCGGCGTCCCACGTGAGCGCTCCCGGAAGCGTTTACATTCGGCGCCTGGCCAGCGAGCAGCGAGGAAGCTGCTGCCAGGCGCCCCATCCCCTGAGCCACCGTGACAGAACCCCCCCCTCCAGGGGCGGCCACTGGACGACCCCCAGGGGCACGGGGGTGCGCCAAATAGAAGGCCTTCACTAGCCTAGGAGCATGAACTTCCGCAGCTGGTACCCAAGAACGATCCTCCGGACCGTAGCCCACCCAATCAACCAAATACTGCAAAGACCCCCTAGACATCCTGGCACCCAGAATGGCCTTAACTTCGAACTCCTCCTCGCCCTCCACAGAGACAGGAGGCGGTGGAGCATGGACTTTGGTGTACCGATTACATAATAACGGCTTCAAAAGGTTAACATGGAATACATTGTGTATCTTAAAATGGGGGGGTAACGCCAAAGCATAGGAGACAGGGTTGAGTCGCCGTAGAATCTTATAGGGACCGATGTACCTAGGAGCCAACTTCATGGAAGGCACTAAGAGCTTGATGTTACGTGAAGACAGCCAAACCCTGTCCCCAACTTGATACACGGGTGCCTGCCTCCTGTGTCTGTCGGCCTTGGTTTTCTGGATGGCACTACTCTCCTCCAGTGCCCGTCTCACTCTCCCCCAAGTCTCTTTCAATGATGCCAGTTGCTCATCTAAAGCAGGAATCGTGGTATCAGGAAACGTGGCGGGGAGCACGGGAGGATCAAAGCCATAAACAGTGAAGAAAGGAGAATGACCTGTGGATTCGCTTACTGCGCTGTTAATAGCATATTCTGCCCATGGTAGCAGGTCTGACCAGTTATCTTGTTGTTCTGAGATAAAGCACCTGAGATATTTCTCTATATTTTGGTTTGCTCGTTCTGCTGCTCCGTTGGTCTGGGGGTGATAAGCCGAAGAGAAAGAGAGGTCTATCCCTACGTTCTTGCAACACCCTCTCCAGAATCCGGAGATGAATTGGGTCCCCCTATCAGAGACTATCTCCCGAGGGACACCGTGAATGCGGACCACATTGGCAATGAATATGGGCACCAGTTCAGCTGCCGAAGGTAGTTTCCGAAGAGGAACATAGTGACCCATCTTGGAAAATCGATCTATGATCGTAAGTATCACTGTATTCCCTCTTGACTCAGGTAACTCTACTATAAAATCCATGGCTACATGTGACCAGGGTCGTTCGGGGATCGGCAAAGGCTGGAGTAAGCCAATGGGTGCTGTTTTGGGACTTTTCTGTCTTGAGCACACTTCGCACACGGCAATGTAATCTTTGACATCTCGGCGCAACGTGGGCCACCAGGAGTTTACTGATACTAGACACAGTCTTGGTGATACCCATATGCCCGGAAGTTTTATTATCATGATAGATGTTAAGTACTTCCTCTCTTTCGTTCTCAGGTACAAAGAGTCTCGCAGGAGGTTTTCCCCCAGGAGCTGCGCCCTGGACGGTCTGCAACCTTTTCATTAGAGGAGACGAGACACTGATCGTGGTAGCGGCTATAATCTTTTCCTGGGGTACAATGGGATGCTGATCTTGGATATTATGTTCATAAGACTCATACTGTCTCGACAATGCGTCTGCTTTAATGTTTCTGGACCCAGGTCTATAGGTAAGCACGAAATTAAAACTTGAAAGAAACAATGACCATCTCGCTTGTCTGGAATTTAAACGTTTGGCATCTCCAATGTACGTGAGATTCTTATGGTCGGTTATGATAACAATGGGGTCCTTAGACCCTTCTAATAAATATCTCCATTCGGCCAAGGCCGCAATGACTGCTAACAATTCTCTATTTCCAATGTCATAGTTCTTCTCTGCCGGGGACAACTTCCGAGAATAGAAGCCGCATGGATGCAAGGGTTTGTCAGGAGCCTCCCTTTGGGACAAGACTGCACCAAGACCTAGTTCGGAGGCGTCAACTTCTACTTGGAAAGGCAGAGCCGGATCTGGATGTCGGAGAACAGGGGCAGTAGTAAAAGCTTGCTTTAGTGCCTCAAAGGCTTGAGTGGCTTGAGGTGTCCATTTCTGATTTCCCACCCCTTTCTTTGTCATAGCCGTGAGGGGGGCCACCAAGGCCGAAAAATCTTTAATGAACCTTCGGTAATAGTTCGTAAACCCCAGAAACCTCTGAATGGCTTTAAGTCCTTGGGGTAGAGGCCAGTCAAGAATAGCTGAGAGCTTCTTAGGATCCATTTGAAAACCCCCAGGAGTTATTATATAACCAAGGAATTGCACAGTCACTATGTCGAATAGACATTTTTCTAGCTTACAGTACAATCCAGCCTTCAATAGTTTTTTCAACACTTGTTTCACGTGGACATGATGAGTGTCTACATCAGGAGAGTATATCAGGATATCGTCTAGATATACTATGACGAATTCTTGCAGGAATTCCCTTAGAGTGTCGTTTATGAGGTCCTGGAAGACGGCTGGCGCATTACACAACCCAAAAGGCATCACCAGGTATTCATAATGCCCGCTACGTGTATTAAAAGCCGTTTTCCATTCGTCTCCCTTTTTAACCCTGACCAGGTTGTACGCTCCGCGTAAATCAAGCTTCGTATAGATCCGAGCCCCTTTTAATCGGTCGAACAATTCTGTTATGAGGGGTTGGGATATGCATTTATTATAGTGATCCTATTCAAACCCCTATAATCGATGCAAGGTCGCAGGTCTCCCTCTTTCTTGGAAAAAAAAAGAAACCTGCTCCTGCTGGAGAGGAGGACCGTCTAATGAATCCTCGTTCCAGATTCTCCCTTATGTATTCCTCCATAATGTCGTTCTCTCTTTGTGATAAAGGGTATACATGACCCCTAGGAGGCATCGTACCAGGGAGTAAATCAATGGCACAGTCATATGGACGATGTGGTGGTAGGACCTCAGTCCTGGCTTTAGAGAACACCTCCTTTAATGCCAGGTAACTTTCAGGAACCTCTGTGGACAAAGGAGGGGCTGTGGCAATATTGAGGCTACCAATCACATGAACTCTGCTTAGGCACTTAGACTGACAACTCTGATCCCAACATTTTATGTCTCTCTGGACCCAATCGACAACTGGGTTGTGCTCTGTTAGCCATGGAAACCCAAGAACGACAGGACATGAGGGTGATTCAATGATTTGAAATCTTATAGTTTCCTGGTGCAAAACTCCTGTTTTCATACATACATCGACTGTATCGTGAGTGATATAAGGACATGACAGGGGTTTACCATCTATGGCCTCCACCCTTAGAGGTCTTTCCCTGAGCACCAGAGGTATGAGGTTTTTGACAGCAAAATTCTTATCCATAAAATTGCCTGAGGCCCCAGAGTCTAAGAACGCCTCAGTCTTGAGGTGAACCCCCTCCCAGGTTAGGGAGACCGGTAACAGAATCCTGGATTTTTTTTTCTCATTATCCACAAAGGAGGCACACAGAGAACGACAACCTGGGTGTCTCCTGTTCTGAATCCCACTCTGCTATGTTCAGCCCTGCTAACCCTGGGTCTCTGAGGACATCGAAGGCGGAAGTGATCTGCCCCTGCACAATAGAAGCAGAGCCCCTTTTCTCTTCTGTGCGCTCTTTCTGCTTCTGAAATACCTGTCTTCCCTATTTGCATGGGTTCAACGACTGGTAAATCTGTTTTCACATTCTCCGAACCACCTGACGTACTGGTGTGTCTGGGTAACGAGGGTAAAGGAGGCAAGACCCTTCTGGGCTATCTCTCTGGGGTGTCTCCTTTCCCTGATTTGATCGTCCATGGCTATACAGAAATCTATCAGGTGGTCCAGACTTTCTGGTAATTTTAAGGGAGCCAGTTCAAACATAAAAGCCTCGTTCAAGCCTTCGGTAAAGGCTAAGGTTAAAACGTCGTTCGGCCAAAGTACCTCAGAAGTCAAAGTTTTAAACTCTATGGCATAATCGGCGACCCTCTTATTACCTTGTTTGATGTGAAACAAGGACCTACCCGCATTGGTAGCCCTCCTAGAGGGATCAAAGGTACGTTTTAACTCAGAGGTGAAACCCTCATAGTCATAAATGATGTGTTTCTTATTTTCCCACAACGGCGTAGCCCACAATAAAGCTTTTTCTGTTAAATGATTAATCAGATAGCCTACTTTGGCTTTATCAGACATACAAGAACCTGGATTGTTCTCAAACAAGATCTCGAGTTGAGTCAAAAAACCCCGACATAGGCTTGGTGTACCATCAATAGCGTAGGGGTGCCTTCATACTAAGCCTATGTCCCTCAGGGGGGACGGAACTGACCCTAGGCAACACTGGATCTGGAGGGTTTGTAGTACCTGTATTGGACCGATTTAACAGGGTTTGTAGAGCGAGAGAAATCTGGTCCATCCTATGGTCCTGCTCTCTAGTCTGGCTGCGATATGTGCCAACTGGTTAGAGAGGTCTGCGGGATCCATTGGCCCTGACGTAATGTCACGGATCCCTCTGATTACCAAAAGTGTGGTCCCTTTACGCAGACCGCTCTCTACCCTTCCGATCCTTGAATGGTCGGCAATACTAGACAGACATTTACCAGACAATATATAAAAACAGGGGTAACACCAGACAGAGGTATGGAATAGAGTATTGTCACAAATCTTTCTGACTACCAAGATATTGATCTCTTTATGTAGCTCCCTTTCTACTCTTCCGATCCTTGAATGATCGGCAAAGCTATATAGACAATGAAGCAGGTAACAGATAAAGAAAGGGAAACACCAGACAGGGGTACAGACCAGATCACAAGTCCTCCCTAGGACTTTAGTAATAGCAGAGGTAGTCTGATGCGTGCTTAGGGTGCCACATAGACTGACCTCGGTACCAACGTTAAGGGCAGAACCTAGCGCAGAGTAAATGCAAATGCCAGGAGTCATACACAGGAGGGTTCGTTTGCCAATGCCAAGGGTCATACACAGGAGGGTTCGTTTGCCAATGCCAAGGGTCATACACAGGAGGGTTCGTTTGCCAATGCCAAGGGTTATACACAGGAGGATTCGTTTGCCAATGCCAAGGGTCATACACAGGAGGGTTCGTTTGCCAATGCCAAGGGTTATACACAGGAGGGTTCGTTTGCCAATGCCAAGGGTCATACACAGGAGGATAGCCAAAATAACACAAGAGCTCTGCGGGAGGTGAATACCACGTCAGGGCACCGGTGTATTGGAGAGACTGGGTTTTAAAGCCGACGGGTCCGCGTCATAACGCCAGGCCCCGCCCCTCGGCGTCCCACGTGAGCGCCCCCGGAAGCGTTTACATTCGGCGCCTGGCCAGCGAGCAGCGAGGAAGCTGCTGCCAGGCGCCCCATCCCCTGAGCCACCGTGACAGTGAACCTGTCAGATTCCGGTTATATTTCTTGGGGGCTCGTCCGGGATAATCGCCCTTTTCCGGCATAAGCAACGGCTGATGAACACTGTAGCGGTTGACTGCAGGTGCGAGTGATCCCGTCGGTTGGGCGTCCGTTGAAGGTGAGCTGACATCTGCAGGCGCCAAGCAGGATTTCCTGTTCAGTGGACCTCGTCTCGTCCCAAACGGACTCCCGGCCCGGGAACCTGGGACACCACCGAGTCCGAGGAAAGCAGCGAGCAGCGCCGGCGATAGGTAAAGTGTCTTCTATGTTTGTATGTCTGAAGGAGATACCGGTATAAAGGGAAACGTCTGACTGATAGTCGGATAAGGAGACCCGATGGCCACGGTCTCGTTGGTATACCTAGCCCGCCACTGATAGCACGGACAATACAAAAGAGCTAGAGTGGCTAGCGCGTGTCTGGATTAGGGGGAATTGGATGCCAACCAAAGGGTAGTTCTGTAAGAGAGGGAGAAGGTAGCCATGTGGAGTTACATAGTCATAGTCAGTATTTGTAAACAAAGCTTCGCCACGTGGATTGAAGGAGCCAAAAGGAGGGATGGCGTGCCCTCGGCTAGTAGAAAGAGTTGAAGTGTTTATGTTCTGTTATGTGCTGAAAGTATCTGGTACAGTATGTGCTGTGAGTGAATTGATTCGAGTGCTGTGAGTGAACGCGCGCCTACTCGCCCTGCGAGGAAGCAAACTCGAGAGTTGACTCGCGAAGTACGGTTCCGGCTCAGGCGACTGCAGTCGGCTACTGACGGAGGAAGCGCCCCAGACACGCAAGAATTGTTGGCTGAAGTACCAGACTGTAGATTCTAATTGTCATGGCTAAAAGTAATATATGTGTTGTAAAAAGGTTACTGTTCCCAAGAGTAACAATGGGTAACGGGTCATCCAAGCCCAAGCAGGTGAAGAAGGGTGAGACGCCCATAGAGTATATGGTGCGGAATTTAGAGGCGTTATATGCAACGCATGACTATGGTGTAGAATTGACAAAAGAGAAGCTAAAATTAATGTGTACAATTGTATGGCCACTGATAGTCCCAGAATGGCCAGAGCAGGGGTCGATGGACCCAGAGCTAGTACAGAAGGTGCATTCCCAAGTTACCGGGCAATGTGGACATCCTGAACAGTACCCGTATATAGATGCAAAGCCCCAGCCAGAAGCGTGGGCAGAGGAACACTACCCCAAATCAGATCCCAAGTGGCCGTACAACACCCCGGAAGGTATTGCCCATCTGCAGACGTACAGAACAGCGGTAATAATGGGTGTTAAAGCGGGAGGGAAGAAACCCACAAACATGGGGAAGATAGCGGATGTGATACAAGAAATTAAAGAATCCCCAAGTGCGTTTTTGGAAAGGTTGCTGGACGCGTACAGAATGTATAGTCCTATTGACCCTGAGGCAGCGGAAAACCAGAGGTTAATTAACTCTTCATTTGTTGGTCAATCACAGAGGGATATACGGAACAAAATACAGAGATTAGATGGGTTTTTGGGGAAAGGTATTAGCGAGTTAGTTGAGATCGCCAATAAGGTGTATCATAACCGGCATTTGGAGGAAATAAAGAAACAGAAAGGATATACTGGTGTGGTCGGATATATGGGGAATGGTGGAGGACGAGGTGGCCCAGATAGAGGGAGGGCAAGGGGTAGGGGGGCTAGAGGAAGAGGTAGGGGAGCCCCTAGGGAACCCCTAGGACCCAATCAGTGCGCCTGGTGCCGGGGTGAAGGTCACTAGAAAAACGACTGTCCTGCATTTTTGGCTAAATTTGGGGGACAAGGGGAACATGGGGAAGCGGGAGGTCAAGCCTCTAACGGCCAGGTAACAGACGGCAGGTATGAGAGAAATGAGGGGGCGGAGCAGGGTTTATGGGACTAGCGGGAACGTCATTTGAAGGGCAGGATGCATATTGACAAGGACCTGGGCCCATCCCGCTCGGTAACCACGAGCCCACGGTCACTATGAGAGTGGGAAATAAAGATGACATTTTTATGGTTGGTACCGGTGCCGAATTCTCTGTTGTAACAAAGCAAATTGCACCCCCAATGGGAAATGAAGTTGATATTATGGGAGCAATGGGAGTGTCTGCTAAATATCCCTTTCTTGCTTCCCGAAAATGTAGTGTGGGTGGGCATAATGTTGAACATGAATTTTTGTATATGCCCGAATGTCCTATCCAGCTCCTGGGGCGGGATATCCTTTGCAAATTGCAAGCCCAAATTACGTTTCTTCCCGGGGGGCCACGCTCAACTAGACCTGCCTGAGAGTGGCAGCTCTGCTCGGCAGCATAACCCAGCCAGCCAGCACCCCCAGTCTGTGAAAATCGCGGTGATTATGCCAAGAGAGGAGGAATGGCGCACAGCACCTACTCTACCGGCCGTGCCGGACCCGCACGCACTACTCCTTCAAATCCCTGGGGTATGGGCGGAATAAAACCCACCAGGACTTACTGTAAATATACCCCCGGTATACATTGAATTAAAACCCGGTGCAACGCCTGTGGTTCTAAGACAATATCACATCCCACAAAAAGCCAAGCAGAATATCCAGACACATTTACAGAGACTTAAAGATCACAGTATATATTAAAATTCTGCGTGTCACCATGGAACACACCCCTCTTGCCAGTACTGAAAGAGGGCACACAAGAGTACCGCCCTGTTCAAGATTTACGGGCTGTCAACGAGGCCAAAGTAACCCTACATCCTGTGGTTCCCAACCCATATAATTTGCTGGCATTAATTCCCGGAGATACAAAATATTACACAGTGCTTGATTTAAAAGACGCTTTCTTTTGCATCCGTCTGGCTCCTGCAAGCCAGCCCCTTTTTGCATTTCAGTGTGAAGAGTCCACCACGGGGGCGCGCCATCAAATGACGTGGACACACCTCCCTCAAGGTTTCAAAAACTCGCCCACAATTTTTGGGTGCGCGCTCAGCCAAGATCTCCTCGCCTTCAACGCTCAGCCAGACAAAGTTGTGTTACTCCAATATGTCGATGATTTATTACTGGCTTCCCCCACAGAAAAAGACTGTTTATCTGCCACAAAAGCCCTGCTACATCTACTGTGCCAAGCAGGTTACAGAGTTTCTAGAAAGAAGGCACAAATATGCAAACAAAGTGTAAAGTACCTGGGTTTCCAGTTAACAGGTACCAAACGAGCATTGGGGGCTGAAAGAAAAGAAGCAGTATGCCGAATACCCCAGCCAAAGACCAGAAGACAAGTCCTTCTGCCGCCTGTGGATCCCCAACTTTGCAGATATTGCCAAGCCTCTTCACCAAGCCACAAAGGGGGGAGAACAAGACCCTTTCCATTGGGGAGAAGAGCAAACAGCAGCATTCCTGAAATTAAAAACTCTGCTAATGGAGGCTCCTGCACTGGGACTGCCAGACCACAGCAAGCCCTTCCAGCTGTACGTGCATGAACACAACCAAACAGCAACAGGAGTATTGATCCAGAGTTTCGGCTCTTGGCTAAGACCTGTGGCCTATCTCTCCAAGCAACTCGACCCTGTGGTTTGTGGCCTACCCCCATGCCTGAAAGCAGTGGAAGCCACCGCAATGCTCATAGCAGAAGCAGACAAGCTGACCCTTGGACAGGTTCTTCATGTCAAGGTGCCCCATGCTGTCAAGGCCCTGCTGGATGTGAAAGGAAGCTACTGGTTCAGCAACAGCCGGATGACGAAGTACCAAGCCATGATGTGTGAAAACCCACGGGTTCGTTTGGACCTCATCACTACCCTGAACCCTGCTACTTTACTGCCTGACTGTGAAGAGGATCCAGATCACGAATGCCTCCAAGTCATGGAAGAAGTGTTCAGTAGCAGGCCAGATCTGAAAGACGTACCCCTAGACAAATACGATCTACAGCTATTTACTGATGGTAGCAGCTACATGGATGATGGGAAGAAAGTCTCCGGCTATGCAGTAGTCTCAGCAGAAGAAATTATCGAAGCAAAACCACTGCCAGGCCACACCTCTGCACAATTGGCTGAAATAACGGCCCTAACCAGGGCTCTAGAAATCTCAGAAGGCAAAAGAGTAAATATCTACACTGATTCCAAATATGCCTTCATGACAGTCCATGCACATGGTGCACTCTACAAAGAGAGAGGCCTACTTACTTCTTCAGGACAACAAATCAAGTATGCAGCTGAAATCGCGGCCCTCCTAGAAGCTGTACGGAAACCAAGCGCCGTCAGCATCATGCACTGCCAAGGCCACCAAAAAGGCCATGATGAAATCCCGAAAGGCAACAGACGTGCTGACCAAGCTGCAAAAGCGGCTGCAAAACCAATACTAACTGAACAAGCCAAAGTCCTGCTCTGCAAGCAAGAGCCCCAGCCTCCCATGCCAAACTACGAATTCTATATGAATTGGAGAAAATTTGAACCCAAAGGCGAATTCATTGAAACAATACTGCACAAATGGCAAGATGATTTCGACTTACTAGAACTCAATCATGATTACATCCAATGGCTATTTCCAACCCGATGTCAAGGCCGAAATTTCTATTCCACTCCTCTGAATCCTCAAGAGACACGTCTAATGATTAACACCTCAGAAATTCAGCTAAGACTACGCAAAGCATACAAAATGATGCTGAAGTTCTTCGGCGTAAAAATAATGGGGGAGTGTGGAGAAGACACAAAAGTAACTGAAGTTGAACGAGCAGAAAATTTTGTCTCACGTTTTGAAAATCTGACAATCAACACTCATAATAATCTGCGGATTACACGAATACTGCAAGGTTTGGGAGAATTGGGAGCAGAAGAATACCAAGCCCCGTTGGTGAGGTTCTTCTTCAAGGAGATCCTTATCAAGAATAGACTGCCAAGAATGAAGAAAAGTGCAATGGACTTTTTCATACCAGCAGTAAGAGATACACAAGACAGACAAGATCTGCTGTTTTTTGCATGGCGTTATTATTTTATTATTATTATTATTATTATTTATTTATAAAGCGCCAGCATATTCCGCAGCGCTGTACAATAAGCACAGTACAGACAGGGTTACAATACATTGAACAACATTTGACAAACAGTACAGGAGGAGATGAGGGCCCTATTCCCGTAGGAACTCACAATCTAGGAGGGTTGGGTTTGGAAACAGGAGGAGAGGACTGTAAGGTGAGAGTGATTGATGGTTGCGTCAGTGAGTTGGGTGGTAGGCTTCCCTAAATAGGAATGTTTTAAGGGAGCGTTTGAAGGAAGAGAAGTTAGGGGAAGTCTGACAGTACGAGGGAGAGCGTTCCAGAGAGTGGGGGCTGCGCGTGAGAAATCCTGCAGTCTATCATGGGAAGAGGTGATGCGGGGAGAAGCTAGGCGCAGGTCACTGTTTGACCTTAGGGAGCGGGCTGGGGTGTATTTGGTGATTAGTGAGGACAGGTAGTGGGGCGCTGAGTTAGTGAGGGTTTTGTAGGTAAGGATAAGGATTTTGAACTTAATTCTGCAGTGGATGGGGAGCCAGTGAAGGGACTCGCAGAGGGGAGCGGCAGAGACAGAGCGGCGGGTGAGGTGAATTAGCCTGGCGGAGGCGTTCAGGATGGATTGTTAGGGGGGAGGGTGGGACAGAGGGAGGCCAGATAAGAGATTATTGCAATAATCGAGTCGGGAGATTACCAGGGCGTGTATGAGTTGTTTTGTGGTGACCGCGGTAAGAAAATGGCCGAATTCTGGAAATATTACGCAGTTGGTATCGGCAGGAGGAGGAAAGAGACTTGATGTGGGGGATGAAGGAAAGAGCAGAGTCCAGTGTAACTCCAGACAGCGAACTTGTTTGATGGGGAGATGGTGATCCCCTCCACCGTGATAGAGAAGTCAGGAGGTGGGGAGGCATTAGAGGGAGAATAAGTAGGAGCTCAGTCTTTGACATGTTGATCTTTAGGTGGTGGGAGGCATCCAGGAGGAGATGCCAGATAAACAGTCACTGACTTTTGAAAGGACAGGGGGAGAGAGATCAGGGGTAGAGAGGTAGATCTGAGTGTCATCAGCGTAGAGGTGGTAATTAAAGCCAAAGCTGTTGATGATTTTGCCCAGGGAGGAGGTGTAGATGGAAAAGAGCAGAGGACCAAGGACAGAGCCTTGAGGTACACCAACAGATAGAGGCAATGAGGAGGAGAGTTACCAGCAAAGGACACACAGAAGGACCTGTTGGATAAATAGGAGTCAACCCAAGCAAGTGCAGTGTCACCGAGACCCAGAGAGTTGAGGGTCTGTAGAAGGAGGGGGTGGTCAACAGTGTCAAAAGCAGCCGAGAGGTCAAGCAGGATGAGAATAGAATAGTGGCCGTGTTTTTTAGCAGTTAGGAGGTCGTTGGTGACTTTGGTGAGGGCAGTTTCAGTTGAGTGTAGGGGACGGAAGCCAGATTGCAGGGGGTCAAGTAGGGAATTGGAGGACAGGAAGAGGGAGAGGCGGTTGAAGACTAGTTTTTCTAAGAGCTTTGATGTGAAGGGAAGCAGGGATACAGGGCGGTAGTTGGATGGAGAGTTGGTGTCTAGGGATGGTTTCTTTAGTAAAGGGGTAACTAGTGCATGTTTGAAGGCGGATGGAAAGGAGCCAGTGGAGAGAGATAGGTTGAAGATGTGTGTGAGGCAGGGGTGAGGGAGGAGGAGAGGGGAGGAATTAGATGTGAGGGAATGGGGTCAAGCGGGCACGTGGTGAGATGTGAGGAGGACAATAAGGAATTGACTTCCTCCTCAGTGGTTGGGAGGAAGCGGCAGAGGGTGGCAGAGGGGACCTGTGTGAGTGGAGGAGGCAGATAACTATCTTGTGTTGGGATGTTGCTTCTGATAGTTAAAGTTTTACTGAGGAAGTAGTCTGCTAGGTCTTGAGCGCTGAAGGCAGCTGAGGGGGAGGTGCAGGTGGGTGGAGGAGGGTGTTGAAGGTGGACCAGAGCCGTTTAGGGTTGGAGGACAGCGTAGATATAAGAGATGAGAAGAAGGATTGTTTGGCCAAGTGGAGGGCAGAGGTGTATGACCGGAGAATAAACTTGAAGTGAACAAAATCAGCTTCAGAGCGGGATTTCCTCCAGGCACGCTCTGCAGTGCGGGAGCATCTTTGCAGGTAGCGAGTTTGGAGGGTGTGCCAGGGCTGAAGCTGGCGGCGTGGGGCCTTGCAGAGTCGAAGAGGAGCAAGAGTGTCAAGAGCAGAGATAAGCGTAGTGTTGTAGTGATTAGTGGCAGCATCAGGGCAGGTGAAGGATGAGGTGTGAGGGAGGAATTCGTCTGGGGAAACCATGGAGAATTGGCACGATACAAAGTGAAATCAGTGGTTGCTGCACTTCTACCGGCGCCACTGAGCGAATGGACACCTGTGTACTCAGAAAAAGAAAAGAAATGGCTGTCAGAAGAACCAGGTGAACATGGAGAAGATGGATGGTTCCAGTTGAAGAATGGACAGATAGTTCTTCCCGCAACATTGGCTCCTGAAATTGTAAGAGCATTCCATGCGAGTACCCATGGAGGAAGAGAAATGATGGAACAGCAATTGGAGCCACATTTCTATATACCAGGATTATCAGCAGTATGTAAGGCAATAGCCCAACAGTGCGTGACATGCGCCAAAAACAACCCAAGAACAGGCCCATCTCAACCTCCAGGGAAACAGCCGATCGGGCTATCTCCAATGGCATCGCTACAAATAGACTTTACAGTGCTACCACCCTGCAAAGGATATAAATACCTACTGGTAATGGTGTGTACCCTGACAGGATGGGTGGAAGCTTTCCCAACAAGAACTGAAAAGACTGCGGAAGTTGTGA
>RXON01000504.1:0-68521 GCA_009667805.1 Leptobrachium leishanense | reverse complement strand
TTATATGAATGCTAAGTGTAACAGATCAGCTACCCTGCAAGGGTAGCTCCGTCTGCGGCGCCGAGTCTTGCTGGAGAGCTTAGCCGGGTAGCGAGCTAGCAAGGTGGGAGAGAGATTGGCAGCGGTCCCTGGATGGTCTGGAAGCGAAGGATTCAGTGATTATGCCTTCCCAAATACTAGTTGTGACTCAGTATAGGTTGTAGGTAAATCAGAATGTATTTAGAATGGGAACAGACAGTGCTTATATACAAAATACAGCCATGCACATTCAGACTTCCCGCCCACCCCAACAGTTCTGATTGGTTGGTTCCAAGACCATTGCAGGCTTCTTTCCGGTCCTCTCAGTCTTCACTTGGGTCCACTGGTTGTATGCAGATGAAGTCTTGACCTCACAGTGACCACATACAGTGATTTACATAACCCATTGTAAAGGGAATCAGATAGTGGGTGGCTGAGACAATGTGACTCCCAACCTTTTAGACAGGTAAACAGATAACAGATACCCAAAGAGAAATCACTTTTGCATAATCCACAAATTACTCAAACCTATTGTATATTCTATACAATGGAAAGCATTTGACACTAGCGGCAGGTAGTGTCTTTAAAAACCACATTTAGCTAAAGAAATATAAGTCTATTTAAAACTACAAATGAGCAATTGACAATACATTTAAAACCACACATTATAACTGAACATAAACTAGCAGGATGGTGCAGGGGAAAAACATGATTAATTAGAAATCTAGCAACAGTTTTACACTAAATCTAACAAAGGAAATTAGTTCCTATGAATAAAGGGTAAACGAAGTATAACAAAATAAGAATGAAATTAAACTAAATAAATCCTGTGGCGGCCGTTCCGTCACATAGCTCTCCCAGTCCCATGATGGCAGACCCGGTGAGACCCTCTACGGGTCCGCCTGGGGATGTCCAGGTGCAAGTGTCTTTAAACAGTCTCACGTTTGGGTTGCTGTGGCAATGCTTTGCCAACCCCCGATAGTCTTTCGGTCCATAGTCCGTAGGGAGGAGGCTGGCCCCTGGGCTTCTCCAACTGCCCCCTTGGTCTGGACCGGTGTCCGACGGACCATACAGACACCCGGGGCTGGTACCCTGCCATGGGGAAACAACTGGCCCGGGTGGGACGTTGAGGGCTTTTTCTCCTCCTGATCTCCTAGCCCCTCGCTGGTGGGCAGCCTTGCTGGCACCATTTCCTGGGGCCATGACCCGCTGGGGAGGGATACCGCCTGTACCTTCTCCCAGTGCCACAGTCAGCCGCAGGAAAAACGGACCGATAGCACCCTTTCCTGGTGCCTCGGTCAGAAGCTGGGTGGGAGATTGGGTGACCGGTGTCTCCAGAAAAAGTGGTTGTGGATCTGGGCCATCTGCCCAGCGTCTCGGGGTCACCCAGTTGCAAATCCCAGCACCATCAACAATTCCACAATGGGAGTCTCCCACATCCTGGGGAACGGGAGCAGCAGCACGCCGTTGCTTGGCACAGGGGACACCTCCACCCCCACGCTGGGGCTCAAAACGTTGGGGAGCGAGACCTGCCATCTCCCCTTCCGGGATTATTACCTGTTGCTGGGGAGAGGTACCGCCAGTACTCTCTACCTGGGGTAGCCGCTGCTGTGGTGGAAGGAGACCGACTGACTCCCCACCCTGGAACTCGTAATGTGGAGCACCATCACAGGCACTGCGTTCTGCTGATAGCTCCTGACGAACTGTATTTGCCCAGTCTGATGCTTTCTCCGGCCCAGATGGCATGCTGTGCTGGAGTTGTAGGCACTCTGCCTCCTGCATAACAGTGGAGGCCAGGAGCTTGGTCTGTAGTTCAGGAGAGGAGCGGATTGTCAGTCCCTTGGGCTCCTCGGGGAGAAGGTAGTTCTCCTCAAGTTCTGCGGTGGCAGGGCAGGGGTAGAGGTTAGCGGTCCTGTGCCGCAGTGACAGTTTTTCCGCTGAAGTGGGGGGCCGCTCCCCAATGTATGAATGGCTATCCTTGATCCCTGACGCCACCAGCCAGGGCCCCGGGCTAGCTGACCTGCACTTCTCAGGCACCGTGGAACGGACCATAGCCTCATTCACAGCAGGCCGTAGCATGTCCACTGTCCCCCGCTCCTCTATCCATACGTGGGTAGGAGCGTTTGGTTGGGGTTCGGGGTTCCCTGCCGGGTACACCAGCAATTGGCACGGGGGGGCCTGAGTCTCCCCCTCCCTCGTCTGGCACCCGATATTCTCCCCGGTTTCCGGAGCCTCCAGCTGGGGGCAGAGGGTAGCCGACCTCTGTCCCGATGCCAGCTCTGCTGCTGGGTTGGGGAACCGCTCCCCCGTACATAAATTGTCCTCTTCACGCGCTGAAGTGCCTGCTGATGCAAGCAGTGAATCTGGGCAAACTGCCCCACATCTCCTGGGCTCCGTGGAAAGGACCGCAGCCTCTTCCTTGGCGGGACATGACATTGTCGCTAGCTCCTCCACCCATCCCTGAGCAGGAGCACTCCATTGGGACACTGGGTCTCCTGGTGAGCCCTCTGGCCATCTTCCTGGGTGGGCCTCAATCTCACCCATTATCTTCCAGTTCTCCTCTTTCCACAGTGGACCGCTGTCCTGACGGCTCTCGTTGGTGGAGACCGCAGTCCCATCCACCGGTGCACTTACACTGACCTTGGTAGGTGTCCGAAGCACTTCGTCACTCTGTTCCGCTGCAGGTTCTGCAGGAACGGTACTTGCTGAGTCCTCTGTCTTTTCCCCGGACGACATGCTGCGCTGCGGCTGCAGGATAGTCACCTCCTCTGTAGCAGTTGAGGCCTGGGATGCATTCTGCAGCTGGGGAGAGGGGCCGACTGCCTCCTCACCCTGGTGCTCCGAACCAGCAGAAGATCCTGAAAGTAGATATTGAATCGATGGATGACCCACCGTGGGAAGGGTTAATTGAATAGGATAGTGATTGAACACCAGACAATTTATTGAATCAAATCCCCCGAGGGGGAATAAACCTATAACTTAATAGGAACTTTATTAGAGAAATACAATTAAAAATTGATGATAATTAGGATAGTTGTCAATTGAATGTTGACCCACATAAGTTATCAGTGAAGTGAATTGAAAAATATGAATATATAACCAGTTAAAGGTGAAAAGGTGCGTCCACCAATTGCAAAAAAAAAAAAGCCTCAATAGATTGGTATATAAACATACATATCACATCAGATAGTATAGTTGAGCAAAAATTATATATAAATACGCTCACAATCTACCTTCTGACTAATACACTGGAGGCTCAAAAAGCGATGAATTAACCAAAAAGCACCCAATAAACCAATTGGGCTCAAGGGGTAGCGATTATAAAACCCCAAATGGTGGGATATTGGGAAATTCCAACAAAAATGAGCACTCAAAAAGGAGGGGTAACAAAAATAATTCAAACCAATTAAGGTAGATACACATAAACAATTGAATGCCTATTCAGGCATAATTATTAACCATCAATTGCCTAAATTGGCTAATTGGTGTACAAGTGCCACACCATCAAATGCCTAAATTGGCTAATTGGTGTACAAGTGCCACAATTATATCGCCCGCAAACTGAGTGTCTGTGTACAAAATCACTTGAATAGTTGTGAACATTCAATTATGAGTTAGATAGTTTAACCAGACATAATAAACCATACCTGTCGAGTATAGATTGTAATTAATCATCAGTTGCCGACAAAATTGTGCTGTTGAATAGCATATAGTGATGGATAAATACAATATTGTAAAGAGTAATAATGCGGCGCTTTAGGATGCTTGCTGGTTTAGCAATAGAGACAATTGCTCAATTTGTATATTTGTATTGGGAGCACCTCAAATGTGCTCACAGCACGGGCTAAACACTGGCACATTGATACACACAATTCAGAAAAGCAGGCACAGTGAAGGCCAATTATAGCCAGCAAATGATTTTCCTCAGTATAGGCACGATTGAAAACAACAGCCACCAGGCTCACACTTTAGGATACTCGCTGGATTAGCAATAGAGACAAATTGCTTAGTTTGTATATTTGTATTAGGAGCACCTCAGATACGCTCATAGCACAGGCATAAACACTGGCACTCAATACACACAATTCTTAACAATTGGTTTGTTTTAGAATTATTAGTGAGAACATTCAATTTGAAGGTTATATTAACCTATAACATGTTCATCAAGGCTAAATTAACCTGCTAACGCTCAACGCGCGTTTCTCTGCTGTCACCACAGCACTTTCATCAGGAGCCTGAAAGTAGGTTGGCACCACTGGGTTCTGTTGGCAGCTCTTCTGCCATGTCCATCGGGGTAAGAGCGAGGGGGGAGCGTCCTCAAACAATCTCCTGTATCCCTGCTCCAGCTCCCACTCTTGGGTGGCTAGCCAGTCCAGATCACTGCCCAGCCTGAGGTCGTCAAGGTGCTCACATTCCCGAAAGTCCCGGATCTCTTCCCATCTCAGTTTAGCTGTACTGCCAAAGGAGGGGTCGTCCTGGAGAGCGTCAAATATTAATCCCGGGCTGCCATAGTCATAGCCCTCCGTAGGATCTTTCCTCTCCAACTTTGGACACAGGTTGGCAGCATACCATTCCAGTGCCCAGTACCCGTCCTCCAGCCATAGCTCCGTCTGGATCAGGTTCTCCAGTTGGGACAGTCTTTCTACCTGGGGTTGCACTCCTAGGAATGGCACCCGCAGGTCCCACAGTCTCCAGTATTTCTCACCCAAGGTAGGAAGAATCTTTCCCAGGTAGTCCTGTTCAAGCTGTAGGACGTCCCTCCAGAGCTTCTGCCGTGCCGAGTCATTATGCCACAACACCTCCTGGCCGAAACCTGGATCACTGTGCTGGTCAGGCGCTTCCATTCCTTGGTCCCAGAACTCCTCTTCCACGACTGTAGGGAGTATCTCCTGGGACGCTGTAGATTCCCCAGGCTGGTACCGCAACTCGGTCACTCTGAGCTGATTGACCCCTGCCAAAACGATAGCGATCACCTCCGCCGGGGGGTTGACTCCGAACAGGGCCAGCTTCCATTGTACCTCCCGGCGCCATTCTGTGGATTCTGAGTCCTCGTGGAGGGCCAGACTTGCCTGTTCGTCCTCCATCAGGTCCTTGGTGAGGGCAGCCTTTGGCTTACTGCTGACCGCTTTATCCCTGGCTTTGAGAAGTTCCTTGAGGACCGTGCGCTTCCAGCCGTCGTAGCGCTGAGCAATACGGGGTGAACGGCTGTAGGAGGGTGTAGCAATCTCTCGAATCCCCGGGTGTCTGAGACCGGGGTCAAGCCAGCGGCTGTATTGCCCCTGCTGGGCTGGTCTCAGAATCTCCCCAGGTGATGTGCTGCTCCAGGCGCTCGGCGGTTGTGGTGCCCGAGACCAGGGTCAAGCCAGTGGCTATATTTCCCCCTGCATGTCTGGTCTCGGAGATCCGACCGCTTGCCACCCAATGTAACAGATCAGCTACCCTGCAAGGGTAGCTCCGTCTGCGGCGCCGAGTCTTGCTGGAGAGCTTAGCCGGGTAGCGAGCTAGCAAGCTGGGAGAGAGATTGGCAGCGGTCCCTGGATGGTCTGGAAGCGAAGGATTCTGTGATTATGCCTTCCCAAATACTAGTCGTGACTCAGTATAGGTTGTAGGTAAATCAGAATGTATTTAGAATGGGAACAGACAGTGCTTATATACAAAATACAGCCATGCACATTCAGACTTCCCACCCACCCCAACAGTTCTGATTGGTTGGTTCCAAGACCATTGCAGGCTTCTTTCAGGTCCTCTCAGTCTTCACTTGGGTCCACTGGTTGTATGCAGATGTAGTCTTGACCTCACAGTGACCACATACAGTGATTTACATAACCCATTGTAAAGGGAATCAGATAGTGGGTGGCTGAGACAATGTGACTCCCAACCTTTCAGACAGGTAAACAGATAACAGATACCCAAAGAGAAATCACTTTTGCATAATCCACAAGTTACTCAAACCTATTGTACATTCTATACAAAGGAAAGCATTTGACACTAGTGGCAGGTAATGTCTTTAAAAAACACATTTAGCTAAAGAAATATAAGTCTATTTAAAACTAAAAATGAGCAATTGACAATACATTTAAAACCACACATTATAACTGAACATAAACTAGCAGGATGGTGCAGGGGAAAAATATGATTAATTAGAAGTCTAGCAACAGTTTTACACTAAATCTAACAAAGGAAATTAGTTCCTATAAATAAAGGGTAAACGAAATATAACAAAATAAGAATGAAATTAAACTAAATAAATCCTGTGGCGGCCGATCCGTCACACTAAGTACATGACATAAAGGAGAAATCATTAAAAAACCCTAAAAATAAGTGAGACAAATTAAAACATTGTGAAAAATCAGTGAGAAAAATGTGTAACTGGTAAGTAAAAGGGGGGAGGGGGAAAGAAGAATTTACCCCCAAATGATATACATCATGACTCAGTTGGCCAAAGCAGATAACCTGCTAATGTGGTGACTGAATAGAGGCTACATTATCAATCAATGTCAATTACCTGAAGATCATTGTAAATGAGGTCCCACAATTTGGTGGTAACATTAAGCATCATATGTTTTGGATGTAATTGATTATATTAACATGCTCCCCCTTTCCCATCATATCCACATCTGTTCTCTTTATTGCTACATGTTTTTATATGGTCTGTGCTAGTTTTTGAAGTTCAGATTTTTGAAGTTTTTAGTACAACTTTTGTCGCTATCAGGGGGATTTATCTCATACCCCCATCAAGATGTTGCCCTTATGTCTTTAAGAAGACGGAACATTTACGAGACCTTCCCAAGATGGTGCCTGGTTGGGACATGACCTTCTAAAGATGGCAGTGATCACTAGCGATTGGCTGATTCTGGACGGCTAAACGGCTACGTTTTACGCATGATGTGGGGGACTGCGTTCCGGAGTGAGATGCATGCCACCCACCCAGTCATGGCGAATGGTTGGTTGTGTTTCAGGCTGGGACACAATAGAACCCAGATGGGACAATTATTTTTACCTTAATCTATTTAAGGAGGACATTTTACAGTGGACACTTCATCCCTGAGGAAGTCCAGTTGAGACTAAACGCGTTGGATGTTTTGTTCATGTGTTTTTATTAAATTGTTTTATTGGAGAATAACCTTTCCATCTTCATTCATAGCTATCACCTGCGGAGCGCTGGTCACTTTATTTTGATGCTCCCAGGCATTTGGGATAGATCCAGCCAGCGGACCCACGTCAGACCGGTGCAGGAGAGGTAACAATTGCTACGTGCGTGTTGATCCTTGCTATCTTAGGCTAGGGTCAGACGAACGCAGTATTAATGTGCGTTTAGCCGCACTTAATCACGGCCGTGCTAGCAGCAAATGACGTCCAATGCCGGGCAACATACAAAGAACGGCTGCACGAAAGTTCGGCCACGCAACACAAGTGGCAAACAAACGCATTTTTTCGAGAATGTGATACCGCTAGTACTGACATACACAGTGCGCTGCGTCCGCTAGCGGCGTGTGTGCGTGATTAGGAGACGTCAGACGCTGCTAATGTCCGGCCAACATAACGTCCAGACGCAAAAAGTGTTTTCTTGATGATCCATAAAAAATCACGGACGAAAATGCGCATCGTATGACTGCTATCGCGTATTCCGTGAAAAAAATACATCCATTCGTTCGTACGCACCTTTTCACGGACGACGTGAAAAATGCGTTAGTCTGACCCTAGCCTAATACATCTCCCATCGTTTATCACTTTCATTTTAGGTTTGCATCCGCTCCCGTCTCCCACAATGCTTTTTAGTGTGATGATGGCAGCATGTACAGCGCTATGGAACTTGTTGGCGCTTCATAAATACTTGTAACTGTAGAGCGCGCTGACATCATCAGTGACTCATTTGGAGACTGAGGGGCAGGATATTCAAATCCCGCTGTAACATGGGTGATCACTGTCCACATGCAGTCTGCTCCCCCAAAACCCAGTGAAACACAGGAGATCATTGCAGGTTGAAAACCACCCAGAGACTGACTTTATTTTCACTTTACAATTTGAAAAAAAACACACAGAGGGTGAATGTACAGAAACAATGGAAACACACCCAGCATTAGAACAATGGCCTAGGAATCAGATAACAATGATCTGGATGACATTAGTTGCTTGGGGAAGGGGAGTGTGATGGAGCATGTGAAAACAAAGGAGTCCATCACTTACGGGGGGGGGTGTATTTTATACAAAAACTATCGTAATACAGAGGTCAAGCTATACGGAGGGAATACAATACTCTACAATAAATACATAAGGGAATATTAATATAACAAAGACATCTAGGAATAGGGCACAGAAAACACAAACACCCTGCATCTAGAATTGTAGATACTGGGTGACTTTAACAAAGGAAAGAGCAGGAAAACAATATGAAACATCAGGCCCGCACCTCTCAAATACATTTCTAGGCCCATGTATTTTGAGTCCAAAGTGACGCACGTCACATATCTCCCCCTAACCTAGGAGAAGACCCAAAACAGGTTGATTTCCAGGTGAGTAAGCGATAAAGTCTAACTCCTATCACTGCTACAGAAATGTCCATAAAGAGTCACAACTGAGCACAAGTCACTCACCCAGCCAACCCCGGCATCTTCTGTATGATGTCGCTGCTGCTGGAGAGAATATGGGGTGGCTGGTGTCTCCTCAGTCAATAGTTGGGGATCTGCATCAACTGCCCAGCACCTAGAGGACACACACACTTGGAACCCGTACATGGTTATTCAGAGAGCGTGAAAAGCAGGAGAATGACTGGAGAATTAAAAATTCTAGGTCAAAATAGCCGATTTGGAAAGTGAGATGAAAGGGAGAATTTTTCTGGTTTGGCTATTTTGACCAAGAATTTTTCATTCTCCAGTCATTCTCCTGCTTTTCACCTCTCTCTGAATAACCCGGTACGTCTCATCTACAATCCCCCAGCAAGAATCCACCATCTGGTGAAGGGGGTCAGCAGCATCCTGTTGATGGGAGAAGGGGCCATCCTCACGCTGGAGCTCCATCTGTGCTGTTGAGAAGTACCACCTGTACTCTCTACCTGGGGTACACTCTGCCACTGGGGAGTGAGGCCAACTACCTCTCCTCTCTGAGGCTCGCTCTATAGCTGAATTAAGGATGAGATCGCTGTAGGTTCCTTGGACTCCTCTGCAAGCAGGTGGCACTCCATTTCCCCAGAAAACTGGGCCAGCAGATTGAGGACAGAAATCAGTAACTCTCTGCCACAATACCAACTCTTCCGCTGAGGGGGTGTATTTTATACAAAGACTGGACCGTAATACAGAGGCTAAGCTATACATAGGGAATACAATACTCTATAATAAATACATAAGGGAATACTAATATAACACAGCCATCAGGAATAGGGCACATAAAACACAAACACCCTGCATCAAAAATTGTAGATACAGGGTAACTTTAACAAAGTAAAGAGCAGGAAAACATTATGAAACATCAGAACTGCACCTCTCAAATACATTTCTAGGCCCATGTACTTCGAGTCCAAAGCAACGCATGTCACACCTGCCTTCCTGGTAACGCCTGTGTGGGCGATGGAAACTCTTCTGCGTCACACAATGATTTCAGGAAAATGGGACAGGAAAGAAGGAAAGGAACTCTATGCAACCTGACAACTTTAAAAAGCTGAAGCACAAGGGGTACATGGGGAGAGAGAGAGAGACACAAAGGATACGTGGGAAGAGACACAAAGGGTACGTGGGGAGAGACACGAAGCCGGGCCGGATTAAGATCTCTATGGGGCTAGAGCTGAAGATTTTGGTGGCTTTTGTGGAATTTTTAGTAAAATAAAAATATATTTTGGGTTATTTAATAGTGCAGATACGGGTATATGTAACCAGGCAGATACGGGTATATCTAACCAGGCAGATACGGGTATATCTAACCAGGCAGATACGGGTATATCTAACCAGGCAGATACGGGTATATCTAACCAGGCAGATACGGGTATAGCTAACCAGGCAGATACGGGTATATCTAACCAGGGAGATATGGGTATATCTAACCAGGCAGATACGGGTACATGAAACCAGACAGACAGGTATATCTAACCAGGGAGATACGGGTATATCTAACCAGGCAGATACAGGTATATCTAACCAGGTAGATACGGCTATATCTAACCAGGCAGATACGGGTATATCTAAGTAGATACGGGTATATCTAACCAGGATGATACGGGTATATCTAACCAGGTAGTAGGGTTGCACCGATACCGATACTAGTATCGATATCGGTGCCGATACCGGGTACTGCAGGAGTACTTGGTACTCGTGCAGTACCCCCGATATTTTTTTCCGATACCGGAAGCTGGCATTGAGCCGGCTTGCCGGCATCAGAGGGGCTGGGGCCCTGCAGCTGCTCACTGTGTTTATACTTACCTTCCTTTAGCGACGCCGAGAAAGTCTTCGCGCGCGCGCTCCTTGGAAGGACCCCAGCCACGACCACGTGGGACCATGTGATCGTGGCTGGGGTCCTTCCAAAGAGCGCATGCGCAGAAACTTTCCCGGGGTCGCTAAAGGAAGGTAAGTATAAACAAAGTGAGCAGCTGCAGGGCCTGTCCGAATGCAGATAGAGCATTCAGACAGGCCCTGCAGCTGCTCTCCGCTCTCCGCTCATACTTACCTTCCTTAGCGACGCCGGGAAAGTTCCCGCGCGTGCGCTCGTTGGAAGGACCCCAGCCGTGATCACATGGTCCCACGTGGTCGCGGCTGGGGACCTTCCAAGGAGCGCGCGCGCGAACACTTTCCGGCGTCGCTAAAGGAAGGTAAGTATGAGCGGAGAGCTCCAGGTGAGCTGGGGGGCATTATCCATGAGCTGGGGGCATTATCCATGAGCTGGGGGGCATTATCCATGGGCTGGAGGCAATATCCATGAGCTGGGGGCAGTATCCATGAGCTGGGGGCATTATCCATGAGCTGGGGGGCATATCCATGAGCTGGGGGGCATTTCCATGAGCTGGAGGCAATATCCGTGAGCTGGGGGGCATATCCATGAGCTGGGGGGCATTTCCATGAGCTGGGAGGCAATATCCATGAGCTGGAGGCAATATCAATGAGCTGGGGGCATATCCATGAGCTGAGCGGCATTCCCATAAGCTGGAGGCAATATCCATGAGCTGGAGGCAATTTCCATGAGCTGGAGGCAATATCCATGAGCTGGAGGCAATATCCATGGGCTGGGGGGCATATCCATGAGCTGGGGGCATTTCCATGAGCTGGAGGCAATATCCATGAGCTGTGGGGCATTTCCATGAGCTGGGGGGCATTTCCATGAGCTGGGGGGCATATCCATGAGCTGGGGGGCATTATCCATGAGCTGGGGGCAGTATCCATGAGCTGGGGCATTATCCATCAGCTGGGGCATTATCCATGAGCTGGTGCAAATCCATGAGCTAGGGGGCAAATCCATGAGCTGGGGGCAAATCCATGAGCTGGGGGGCATTATCCATGAGCTGGGGGCAGTATCCATGAGCTGGGGCAGTATCCATGAGCTGGGGGGCATTATCCATGAGCTGGGGCAGTATCCATGAGCTGGGGCAAATCCATGAGCTGGGGGCAGTATCCATGAGCTGGGGCATATCCATGAGCTGGGGGGCAAATCCATGAGACCTGGGGGCTTTATATGAGGTCTGTTCTTATTGGAAAGCGGTCACATGACACAAGATAAAAGTATCGGTACTCGGTATCGGTACTCGTACTCGGTCTTAAAAAAGTGGTATCGGTGCATCCCTACCAGGTAGATACGGTTATATCTAACCAGGCAGATACGGGTATAGCTAACCAGGCAGATATGGGTATATCTAACTACGTAGATACGGGTATATGTAACCAGGCAGATATGGGTATATGTAACCAGGCAGATACGGGTATATGTAACCAGGCAGATACGGGTATATCTAACCGGGCAGATACGGGTATATCTAACCAGGCAGATACGGGTATATCTAACCAGGCAGATACGGGTATATCTAACCAGGCAGATACGGGTATATCTAACCAGGCAGATACGGGTATATCTAACCAGGCAGATACGGGTATATGAAACCAGGCAGACACAGGTATATCTAACCAGGCAGATACAGGTATATCTAACCAGGGAGATACGGGTATATCTAACCAGGCAGATACAGGTTTATCTAACCAGGTAGATACGGCTATATCTAACCAGGCAGATATGGGTATATGTAACCAGGCAGATACGGGTATATGTAACCAGGCAGATACGGGTATATCTAACCAGGATGATACAGGTATATCTAACCAGGCAGATACGGGTATATGTAACCAGGCAGATACAGGTATATCTAACCAGGCAGATACGGGTATATGTAACCAGGCAGATACAGGTATATCTAACCAGGCAGATACGGGTATATGTAACCAGGCAGATACGGGTATATGTAACCAGGCAGATACGGGTATATGTAACCAGGCAGATACAGGTATATCTAACCAGGCAGATATGGGTATATGTAACCAGGCAGATACGGGTATATGTAACCAGGCAGATACGGGTATATGTAACCAGGCAGATACGGGTATATGTAACCAGGCAGATACGGGTATATGTAACCAGGCAGATACGGGTATATGTAACCAGGCAGATACAGGTATATCTAACCAGGGAGATACGGGTATATCTAACCAGGCAGATACGGGTATATGAAACCAGGCAGACACAGGTACAGTTGTGTTCAAAATTATTCAACCCCCACTGAAATTGAGTGTTTTGGCCAGTTTGACATTGTAAGCAAGATGACTGAATGATCAAAATCAATTAAATCAAAGAGTGTAGGTCAGACAAATATAACATAACATTTATAATGAAATAACCACAAATGTCTTTTCTGTGCTCACATCATTATCAGTTTTATTCAACCCCCAAGTGACATTCAATCTTAGTACTTAGTACAACATCCTTTTACAGTTATAACAGCTTTTAAACGTGAAGCATAGCTTGACACAAGTGTCTTGCAGCCATCTACGGGTATCTTCGCCCATTCGTCATGGGCAAAAGCCTCCAGTTCAGTCACATTCTTAGGCTTGCGCACTGCAACTGCTTTCTTTAAGTCCCACCAGAGGTTCTCAATCGGATTTAAGTCAGGTGACTGCGATGGCCACTCCAAAATGTTCCAGCCTTTAATCTGCAACCATGCTCTAGTGGACGTGGAGGTATGCTTGGGATCATTGTCCTGTTGAAAGGTCCAACGTCTCCCAAGCCTCAGGTTTGTGACGGACTGCATCACATTGTCATCCAATATCTCCTGGTACTGAAGAGAATTCATGGTACCTTGCACACGCTGAAGCTTCCCTGTACCTGCAGAAGTAAAACAGCCCCAAAGCATGATTGACCCCCCCGCCATGCTTCACAGTAGGCAAGGTGTTCTTTTCTTCATAGGCCTTGTTCTTCCTCCTCCAAACATAGCGTTGATCCATGGGCCCAAACAGTTCTAATTTTGTTTCATCAGTCCACAGAACACCATCCCAAAACTTCTGTGGTTTGTCCACATGACTTTTGGCATACTGCAGTCGACTCTTCTTATTCTTTGGAGACAGCAAGGGGGTGCGCCTGGGAGTTCTGGCATGGAGGCCTTCATTACTCAGTGTGTGCCGTATTGTCTGAGCTGAAACTTCAGTACCCACATCTGACAAATCTTTTCTCAGTTCCTCAGCATTCACACGGGGACTTTTCTCCACTCTACGCTTCAGGTAGCGCACAGCAGTCGAAGTCAGCATCTTCTTTCTGCCACGACCAGGTAGCGTTTCAACAGTGCCCTTTGCCTTGAATTTGCGAATGATGCTTCCTATGGTCTCTCTTGGTATGTTTAACATCTTTGCAATCTTCTTATAGCCATTGCCCTTCCTGTGAAGAGTAATCACCTCTTCTCTTGTCTTCCTGGACCATTCTCTTGACTTCACCATGTTTGTAACCACACCAGTAAATGTCTAGAAGGAGCTGAGTATCACAGTCATTTTAAAGCTGCCTAATTGGTGCTTATTATGCTTTATTGCTGCTCCGTGACATCCACAGGTGTTTTCAATACTTGATTGAAAACACTTGAATGAACCTCTGTTCTTCAGAGTGGTAGTCTTTAAGGGGTTGAATAATTGTGTCAATGAAGAATTCACAAAAGAAACATTTACTACTGTATTACAAAACCAATTGATGTCATTTTAGTTGCATATGGTTCTTTAAAAAGTCCTTGTAGGATTTCATTCTGAATACAATTACAAATGTCACTAAATTCCCTAAAACCCTTTACAGCATTGGGGGTCGAATAATTTTGAACACAACTGTATATCTAACCAGGGAGATACGGGTATATATTTAACCAGGCAGATATGGGTATATCTAACCAGGCAGATATGGGTATATCTAACCAGGCAGATACAGGTATATCTAACCAGATACGGGTATATCTAATGAGGCAGATATGGGTATATCTAACCAGGTAGATCCGGGTATATCTAACCAGACGGATCCGGGTATATCTAACCAGACGGATACGAGTATATCTAACCAGGCTAATGTGGGTATATCTAACCAGGCAGATACAGGTACTCACATTGGTTTGAGCCTTCCGCATACAGGCTCAAAGGAATTGCGTGTAGGTCCATTAGGCGACCTTCCCTATATCTCTGGTTGGCCCATCTCTCCTGGATGGTCCCCTGGTGCCTAGGGGGTTAACATGGATAGAAAAGATTTCCAAGGAGGCGGGGGCAGGTTCCGTGGTGTTGGAACAAATAGCCTGGGACAGTTGGTAAAATACCAAGGTTTATTAAAATTAACACTGTAACGGATCAGCTACCCTTCAGGGGTAGTTCCGTCTGCAGCGCCGAGTCTTGCTGGAGAGCTTAGCTGGGTAGGGAGCTAGCAAGGTGGGAGAGAGATTGGCAGCGGTCCCTGGATGGTCTGGAAGCGAAGGATTCAGTAAAGCTGGCTTATTCAGTGATTATGCCCTCCCCAAATACTAGTCGTGACTCAGTATAGGTTTAAGCAAGTTGGTTTAATGTTAAACAGCACATACACGGTCCGTTTATATAGTACAGTCCCATTGTTCTCTCCCATGCCCGCCCCCGGACCCCTGGAGTGAATTCTGCCCCTGTCCTTAGCCACAGCCCAGTTTCTGGCGCCTGCCTGTCTGCTGTCCGATGCCCCCCATGGTGCGGGCGCGGCTCCCAGCCCGATGGTCTGGGAAATGGGGGTTTTCAGGGAGATCCTCTGGGCGCTCCGGCACCCCCTTTACACCTTGGGTAGCTTGGGTCCCCGGGCTGCTTTCCTGAAAGAATCTACCCGATCCGTCCAGAGGGGTCAGAATGCCATCAGATAGAGTTTGTGAGCTCTCTCTCCGAGACTGCGGTGCAGGGGCTGACAGGCTCCAGGCAGAAGGGGGATTTCTAGTTGGATGGAGGGGTTCTCCTGGACGAATCCTCTCCAAACTTGCCCCGCACCAGGCTACCATCCCTGGGGACCTATGGTCCAAAAAGCACGGGGTAAAGGGGGTTTGGGGTAAAGGGGGCTCCAGGGCAAGCAGGTGAACGCAGGTCGGGTTTTGGCAATTCGCCAGCGGCTGTTTGCTACAATGTTGCAGTTTCTACCAGCAGAATCCGTGGGGAACCTTGCAGGGAAAACACAATTAAATATGACCTTGGGGACACTTTACAGCACATCTAACAGGGGAATTCGTTTGGATAAATACAGGGCAAACGAAATACATAAAAACAGATACTAAATTATAGAAACAAATTTAACCTTTTAAATGAAGGAATAACTACACACACATATCTTTTTATACACCGTGACGGCCGTTCCGTCACAAACACAAGTTAAAATCCATGGATGGGAGTTAGAATCATATTCCAGACGCGTTTCACTGAGCTTCTTCCAGCTTCTTCAGTGATTTCCACAGTTGACGTCACAGGGTTCTGTCTCTCGATCACTCATCCGGGTTCGGCAGAGGGAGACCCATGCGTGGTGCTTGCATGAGTTATGTGCTTATACATGTTACAGTTAAAAGTGAAAAACAGAAGAGAAAAGCCACCTGTGCTATGGGGATAACGTGATGGATATATTCTATTGGGCTTGTACTATTTGAGACCAAATTGTATGTACGGTTTCCTGCCTTAAGGTGTCTAAATTAGTGCAAGTGTTAATATACTGTATACACTGTATATTGGGACCAGTTATTATAAATAAGTCCCTATATGTCACAGGTCAAAAACTGGTGCTTGTGCTTTTTATTTTTTCGCATTTTTTCCGATTTTAAACTAAATGCATAGTTAAGACACCCATGCTGGCCTTCAGAGGACTGAATGCGGCTGATGATAAAACCTGGTCTGCACCATGATATAGGCATAGAGGAAAGGGGCTGCCATAGTTAGGCCAGAATCCATTGGGAATACTGGGTTTCCAGTGGGAGCCAGCATGACATTCCCACATTCAGAACATACAAACAGCTTCTCTTGTGTATGAATTCTCTCATGTAAAGCTCACCCTTTCTCCTATAACATGTCATTCAGAGCATGCAAACAACTTAATTCCTGTGTAAATCATCTTATGTTGAGTAAATGTATCCTTTCTTTTAAAGCATTTCCTCATTCAGACCATTCAAACGGCTTTTCCTGTATGAATTCTCTCATGTGCAGTAAGCGCACCCTTTGTTTTAAAACATTTCTCACATTCAGAACACGCAAACGGTTTCTCTCCTGTATGAATTCTCTCATGTATAGTAAGATCACTCTTTGTTCTAAAACATTTCTCACATTCAGAACATGCACACGGCTTCTCTCCTGTATGAAATCTCTCATGTGCAGTAAGCGCACCCTTTCTTTTAAAACAATTCTCACATTCAGAACAAGCAAACGGTTTCTCTCCTGTATGAATTCTCTCATGTATAGTAAGATCACTCTTTGTTCTAAAACATTTCTCACATTCAGAACATGCAAACGGTTTCTCTCCTGTATGAATTCTCTCATGTATAGTAAGATCACGGTTTGTTCCAAAACACTTCCCACATTCAGAACAAGCAAATGGTTTCTCTCCTGTATGAATTCTCTCATGTATAGTAAGCTTACCCTTCGTTCTAAAACACTTCCCACATTCAGAACAAGCAAACGGCTTTTCTCCTGTATGAATTCGCTCATGTAAAGTAAGATTATTCTTTGTTCCAAAACACTTCCCACATTCAGAACAAGCAAACGGCTTTTTTCCTGTATGAATTCGCTCATGTAAAGTAAGATTACTCTTTGTTCCAAAACACTTCCCACATTCAGAACAAGCAAACGGCTTTTTTCCTGTATGAATTCGCTCATGTAAAGTAAGATTACTCTTTGTTCCAAAACACTTCCCACATTCAGAACAAGCAAACGGCTTCTCTCCTGTATGAATTCTCTCATGTGCAGTAAGCGCACCCTTTGTTCCAAAACACTTCCCACATTCAGAACAAGCAAACGGCTTCTCTCCTGTATGAATTCTCTCATGTGCAGTAAGCTCACCCTTTCTTTTAAAACATTTCTCACATTCAGAACAAGCAAACGGTTTCTCTCCTGTATGAATTCCCTCATGTAAAGTAAGATTACGCTTTGTTCTAAAACATTTCTCACATTCAGAACATGCAAACGGCTTCTCTCCTGTATGAAATCTCTCATGTGCAGTAAGCTCACCCTTTGTTCCAAAACACTTCCCACATTCAGAACAAGCAAACAGCTTCTCTCCTGTATGAATTCTCTCATGTGCTGTAAGCTCACCCTTTGTTTTAAAACATTTCTCACATTCAGAACACGCAAACGGCTTCTCTCCTGTATGAATTCTCTCATGTATAGTAAGCATACTCTTTGTTCTAAAACATTTCTCACATTCAGAACATGCAAACGGCTTCTCTCCTGTATGAAATCTCTCATGTGCAGTAAGCTCACCCTTTGTTCCAAAACACTTCCCACATTCAGAACAAGCAAACAGCTTCTCTCCTGTATGAATTCTCTCATGTGCTGTAAGCTCACCCTTTGTTTTAAAACATTTCTCACATTCAGAACACGCAAACGGTTTCTCTCCTGTATGAATTCTCTCATGTATAGTAAGATCACTCTTTGTTCTAAAACATTTCTCACATTCAGAACATGCACACGGCTTCTCTCCTGTATGAATTCTCTCATGTGCAGTAAGCGCACCCTTTCTTTTAAAACAATTCTCACATTCAGAACAAGCAAACGGTTTCTCTCCTGTATGAATTCTCTCATGTATAGTAAGATCACTCTTTGTTCTAAAACATTTCTCACATTCAGAACATGCAAACGGTTTCTCTCCTGTATGAATTCTCTCATGTATAGTAAGATCACGGTTTGTTCCAAAACACTTCCCACATTCAGAACAAGCAAATGGTTTCTCTCCTGTATGAATTCTCTCATGTATAGTAAGCTTACCCTTCGTTCTAAAACACTTCCCACATTCAGAACAAGCAAACGGCTTTTCTCCTGTATGAATTCGCTCATGTAAAGTAAGATTATTCTTTGTTCCAAAACACTTCCCACATTCAGAACAAGCAAACGGCTTCTCTCCTGTATGAATTCTCTCATGTATAGTAAGCTTACGCTTTGTTCCAAAACACTTCCCACATTCAGAACAAGAAAACGGCTTTTCTCCTGTATGAATTCTCTCATGTACAGTAAGATCACCCTTTGTTCTAAAACACTTCCCACATTCAGAACAAGCAAACGGTTTCTCTCCTGTATGAATTCTCTCATGTGCTGTAAGCTCACCCTTTGTTTTAAAACATTTCTCACATTCAGAACACGCAAACAGTTTCTCTCCTGTATGAATTCTCTCATGTTCAGTAAGCTCACCCTTTGTTTTAAAACATTTCTCACATTCAGAACACGCAAACAGTTTCTCTCCTGTATGAATTCTCTCATGTTCAGTAAGCTTACCCTTTGTTCTAAAACATTTCTCACATTCAGAACATGCAAACGGCTTCTCTCCTGTATGAATTCTCTCATGTGCTGTAAGCTCACCCTTTGTTCCAAAACATTTCCCACATTCAGAACAAGCAAACAGCTTCTCTCCTGTATGAATTCTCTCATGTGCTGTAAGCTCACCCTTTCTTTTAAAACATTTCTCACATTCAGAACACGCAAACAGTTTCTCTCCTGTATGAATTCTCTCATGTTCAGTAAGCTTACCCTTTGTTCTAAAACATTTCTCACATTCAGAACATGCAAACGGCTTCTCTCCTGTATGAAATCTCTCATGTGCAGTAAGCTCACCCTTTGTTCCAAAACACTTCCCACATTCAGAACAAGCAAACGGCTTCTCTCCTGTATGAATTCTCTCATGTGCTGTAAGCTCACCCTTTGTTTTAAAACATTTCTCACATTCAGAACACGCAAACGGTTTCTCTCCTGTATGAATTCTCTCATGTATAGTAAGCATACTCTTTGTTCTAAAACATTTCTCACATTCAGAACATGCAAACGGCTTCTCTCCTGTATGAAATCTCTCATGTGCAGTAAGCTCACCCTTTGTTCCAAAACACTTCCCACATTCAGAACAAGCAAACGGCTTCTCTCCTGTATGAATTCTCTCATGTATAGTAAGCTTACGCTTCGTTCCAAAACACTTCCCACATTCAGAACAAGCAAACGGCTTTTCTCCTGTATGAATTCTCTCATGTAAAGTAAGATTACTCTTTGTTCCAAAACATTTCTCACATTCAGAACACGCAAACGGTTTCTCTCCTGTATGAATTCTCTCATGTATAGTAAGCATACTCTTTGTTCTAAAACATTTCTCACATTCAGAACATGCAAACGGCTTCTCTCCTGTATGAAATCTCTCATGTGCAGTAAGCTCACCCTTTGTTCCAAAACACTTCCCACATTCAGAACAAGCAAATGGTTTCTCTCCTGTATGAATTCTCTCATGTATAGTAAGCTTACGCTTCGTTCCAAAACACTTCCACATTCAGAACAAGCAAACGGCTTTTCTCCTGTATGAATTCTCTCATGTAAGTAAGATTACTCTTTGTTCCAAAACATTTCCACATTCAGAACATGCAAACGGTTTCTCTCCTGTATGAATATACTCATGTATAGTAAGCATACGCTTTGTTCCAAAACACTTCCCACATTCAGAACAAGAAAACGGTTTCTCTCCTGTATGAATTCTCTCATGTATAGTAAGCTTACCCTTTGTTCTAAAACATTTCTCACATTCAGAACATGCAAACGGCTTCTCTCCTGTATGAATACTCTCATGTAAAGTAAGCTTACCCTTTAATCTAAAACATTTCTCACATTCAGAACATGCAAACGGCTTCTCTCCTGTATGAATTCTCTCATGTGCTGTAAGATCACCCTTTGTTTTAAAACATTTCTCACATTCAGAACACGCAAACGGTTTCTCTCCTGTATGAATTCTCTCATGTGCAGTAAGCTCACCCTTTGCTTTAAAACATTTCTCACATTCAGAACACGCAAACGGCTTCTCTCCTGTATGAATTCTCTCATGTATGGTAAGATCACTCTTTGTTCTAAAACATTTCTCACATTCAGAACATGCAAACGGTTTCTCTCCTGTATGAATTCTCTCATGTATAGTAAGATCACGGTTTGTTCCAAAACACTTCCCACATTCAGAACAAGCAAATGGTTTCTCTCCTGTATGAATTCTCTCATGTATAGTAAGCTTACCCTTAGTTCTAAAACACTTCCCACATTCAGAACAAGCAAATGGTTTCTCTCCTGTATGAATTCTCTCATGTATAGTAAGCTTAGCCTTTCTTCTAAAACATTTCCCACATTCAGAACACGCAAACCGCTTCTCTCCTGTATGAATTCTCTCATGTTCAGTAAGCTTACCCTTTGTTCTAAAACATTTCTCACATTCAGAACATGCAAACAGCTTCTCTCCTGTATGAATTCTCTCATGGTCAGTAAGAGTACTCTTTTTTCTAAAACATTTCCCACATTCAGAACATGCATACATCTTCTCTCCCATGTGAACTCTCCTGTGTATACCAAGACTTGCATTTGTGCTTAAACATTTCTCGCTTTCAGGACATTGGAATGTTTTTCTTCCAATATGAGCTGTGTGAGGTTGGGGAAGTTCTGACCCACAAGAGACAAAATTTGTAATATCAGAATGAACCAACATGTCTGAATAAGGATCATTTCTTTGGACAGTCCCATGTGACAGCTCGGAATTCTCTGGTTCTTTTTGATTTTCTTGGAAATCCAGAGTTTCATCTTTGATTATTTCCTCTTGCTTTACTGACAGAGGCTTCATGAGGTTTTCTTCAACATATGATACGGATTCCTCAGAAATTATTCCTGCAGACATTTTCAGACTCTTGCTTCACTCCTGGAAAAGAATACAGTTTCTAGTAGCGGTATATACTTCGTGTAATAACTTGAGGGTAGGGCAGGTCTGGTCATTATGCTGGTGTTATCTTACCCATCAATTCCAGTAGTGTCAGGCAACCACAGAAAGAAGGAAAAAAGGGGGAGGGGCAAAAGCAATGAAGGAGAAGGGCAGTAATGGAGGTGACAAAGACATCACCTTCCATGTAGGTGCCGACACAAATGTCAAAGACCCCAACAGGTACCGGAGAAAACCCCTCTCCTTTTAAGCCTATTTTGGTGCCGTGTTTCAGAGGGGTGAGAGGGTCAGGATTTCCACCAATAGCGTGCGTAGCCCTTTGTGTCAGGGTGTGACCCATGGAACATTTATTAATTTGATAACTTATGTTTATTAGATTTTGCACATTTTTCATTAGAAATAACGAGCCTGTAATACAGAGATACCGTCATATTTTATGCGATTCATCATGAACCAGATAAAGGGAAATAGAAAATGTCAATGTAGGAGATGAAAGAGGACCTCTTCACCTCCCATTAGGGTGTGCCTGGGCACCAAACACACTCCCTGTGCCCGCCTATGGTTTCCAGTTTGTTAGAATTGTTCTATATCGCACTCCAGACATTTAACCTCTTGTCTGACAAAGATTCAGCTCTTTCCTGAAACATTTAACCCTTAAATAAGGCACAAATAACCCATTCCCTGCCAGAAAGCTCCATATCAGTCATTGTGGTCAGGGGGTGATTGTCACAAAGGGGCTTCTTATAGACAGGTTATAAATCAGCAATATATGGATTTACTTACAGGAAGGCCGCTCACTCCCAGGACCCTCAGGCTGAATCTCCACTCTGGATTCACCAGGCGGATCTGCGGCCTCACAGGAATCTGGACACAGAGGGGGTGGAGCTACAGGGGTTAAAGGAGAGGCAGGAGTTACATATAATCCCAGATCTTTGAAAGTGATGTTTAGCAAAGCCTTAGTTAGAACATAGTGACCTGTTCCCGTGCAGTACAGCACATACAGATAACGTTGTCAAGGTTAGAATCCACGCACTCACATATTCCCATGTCATTTCCTGTCTACACAACTATCCCCCTCCCTCCTCTCTGCTTTATAACCCGGTCGCTGCGGATGAGGTGTGGCGACGTCTTGGTGATCCCACATTTCATACAGAGAACGTGCCCCACATGCCATCACTTTAGTGCCCCCTCCCGCCATATACTCACCTCTATGTCGGGGGTCCCACGATGGTCTGAGTTTGTAGAACACAGACCTTGCTTTGAAACCCCCACCCTGCCCACTGACATCATTGCGACAGGTGTGATGAAATTAGTGTCAGGCTACCCCCGGCAAAACCGGAAGAGCCCTTGAAGGGGGGAGGGGGTCCTTTGGAGGCGGACAGAGAGCTTCAAAACAGACATTGCTGGAAAGGTCACAGTCTGATTGTGGAGATCGTGGACCAATATGGCAAAGCCAGTTTTCACGGACAATGGGCATAAGGGGCACCTAAGGGTTAATGAGGTAAATGTATTTCTATGGTGAAGCTGTTTGTATTTCAGGAGTTGGTTTATGTTAGATACAATGTAGACGTATTGTTCCTGCCGAAAGTAAAGCTTGAGCAATTCTAGATACAAATATGAAAAACATACAGGTTTATTCAGAGAGAGGTGAAAAGCAGGAGAATGACTGGAGAATGGAAAATTCTAGCTCAAAATAGCCAAACCAGAAAAATTCTCCCATTTATCTCACTTTCCAAATCGGCTATTTTGATCTAGAATTTTCCATTCTCCACTCATTCTCCTGCTGTTCACCTCTGTCTGAATAACCCTATGTGTGTAATCCAGTCCAAACATCACATTCAACAATCTGACTTTAAAAGGAACTTTATTAATTAAAACAGGTCAAAAATAAAAGATTTGCCGCGTTTCGAGGTTTACACCCACTTCCTCGGGAATCTCTATATCTCCTGTCATTTTGTTCTCCTTTTATAGCACCAACGCGCGGTCTTTTTCGGGCTTAATTGCACTAATTGGCATTTCTCCTTCACCCACATGACCGGGAGCTTTAATCCTCCCAGCTTTCAGTTGTATCACCCAATCCACGGTCCCTCGTGTGTGTGTTTGTGTTCCGGCTGCCATCTTTGGGAATTTTTTTTGCCCAGCGATTCCTCTCCAGCGTTGCTCCTCACGCGTTTGCCGGAACCACGCTCTCCATATAATATAGTGTATCAGTTTGTAACCCATAGAGCCAAGTCCTACAGAATTGTGCATTTGCGATGAGATCATATATCTGATGATCCCATACTGAACCAAGGGGCCAGTCCTGACGGTGGATGTATCAGCGCCTGATGCCCAACGACTCCTGAGACCTACCTGACGGAAGTGAGGTAAAAGCTGTATTGATGTGCCTGATAATCACATTCTGTGAGTTTAACCCGTGAGGGGCCAAGTTGAATGTGATGATTGTTCTGGATTACGCTATGTTTTTCATGTATGTAGAATTGCTCAAGCCGTACTTTCAGTGTCTATTTTCTAACGCCGAGCGGAGGAGACTTTTTTGAGCAACAAGTTACGTATTTATTTGTGTAATATATAGGGGGTCATTCACACATTTTAGGTTTGTATTGTTCCTGCTATCTGTTTGTCCTTTGATCTGATGCTGTGTGTTTGCTAATCCCATCTAGTGTGTAACTGATTAGGTTTCTGCATCTTCTGAAGGAATTCACCCCCTCTTGAAGACAATGTATTCTGCTGGTTGTGTCATTATTATTATTATTATTATTATTATTCTTTATTTATAAAGCGCCAGCATATTTCGCAGCGCTGTACAATAGGCACAGTATAGACAGGGTTACAATACATTGAACAACATTTGACAAACATTACAGGAGGAGATGAGGGCCCTATTCCCGTAGGAACTCACAATCTAGGAGGGTTGGGGTTGGAAACAGGAGGAGAGGACTGTAAGGTGAGAGTGATTGATGGTTGTGTCAGTGAGTTGGGTGGTAGGCTTCCCTAAATAGGAATGTTTTAAGGGAGCGTTTGAAGGAAGAGAAGTTAGGGGAAAGTCTGACAGTACGAGGGAGAGCGTTCCAGAGAGTGGGGGCTGCGCGTGAGAAGTCCTGCAGTCTATCATGGGAAGAGGTGATGCGGGGAGAAGCTAGGCGCAGGTCACTGTTTGACCTTAGGGAGCGGGCTGGGGTGTATTTGGTGATTAGTGAGGACAGGTAGTGGGGAGCTGAGTTAGTGAGGGTTTTGTAGGTAAGGATAAGGATTTTGAACTTAATTCTGCAGTGGATGGGGAGCCAGTGAAGGGACTCGCAGAGGGGAGCGGCAGAGACAGAGCGGCGGGTGAGGTGAATTAGCCTGGCGGAGGCGTTCAGGATGGATTGTAGGGGGGAGAGGCGGGACAGAGGGAGGCCAGATAAGAGATTATTGCAATAGTCGAGTCGGGTGATTACCAGGGCGTGTATGAGTTGTTTTGTGGTGACAGCGGTAAGAAATGGCCAAATTCTGGAAATATTACGCAGTTGGTATCGGCAGGAGGAGGAAAGAGACTGGATGTGGGGGATGAAGGAAAGAGCAGAGTCAAGTGTAACTCCAAGACAGCGCACTTGGTTTGATGGGGAGATGGTGATACCCTCCACCGTGATAGAGAAGTCAGGAGGTGGGGAGGCATTGGAGGGAGGAATAAGTAGGAGCTCAGTCTTTGACATGTTGATCTTTAGGTGGTGGGAGGCCATCAGGAGGAGATGCCAGATAAGCAGTCACTGACTTTGGAAAGGACAGGGGGAGAGAGATCAGGGGTAGAGAGGTAGATCTGAGTGTCATCAGCGTAGAGGTGGTAATTAAAGCGAAAGCTGTTGATGATTTTGCCCAGGGAGGAGGTGTAGATGGAAAAGAGCAGAGGACCAAGGACAGAGCCTTGAGGTACACCAACAGATAGAGGCAATGAAGAGGAGGAGTTACCAGCAAAGGACACACAGAAGGACCTGTTGGATAAATAGGAGTCAACCCAAGCGAGTACAGTGTCACTGAGAACTAGAGAGTTGAGGGTCTGTAGAAGGAGGGGGTGGTCAACAGTGTCAAAAGCAGCCAAGAGGTCAAGCAGGATGAGAATAGAATAGTGGCCGTGTTTTTTAGCAGTTAGGAGGTCGTTGGTGACTTTGAGGGCAGTTTCAGTTGAGTGTAGGGGACGGAAGCCAGATTGCAGGGGGTCAAGTAGGGAATTGGAGGACAGGAAGAGGGAGAGGCGGTTGAAGACTAGTTTTTCTAAGAGCTTAGATGTGAAGGGAAGCAGGGATACAGGGCAGTATTTGGATGGAGAGTTGGGATCGAGGGATGGTTTCTTTAGTAAAGGGGTAACTAGCGCGTGTTTGAAGGCGGATGGAAAGGAGCCAGTGGAGAGAGATAGGTTGAAGATGTGTGTGAGAGCAGGGGTGAGGGAGGAGGAGAGGGGAGGAATTAGATGTGAGGGAATGGGGTCGAGCGGGCACGTGGTGAGATGTGAGGAGGACAATAAGGAATTGACTTCCTCCTCAGTGGCTGGGAGGAAGCGGCAGAGGGTGGCAGAGGGGACCTCTGGGAGTGGAGGTGGCAGATAACTATCTTGTGTTGGGATGTTGCTTCTGATGGTTAAGAGTTTTACTGAGGAAGTAGTCTGCCAGGTCTTGAGCGCTGAAGGCAGCTGAGGGGGGAGGTGCAGGTGGGTAGAGGAGGGTGTTGAAGGTGGACCAGAGCCGTTTAGGGTTGGAGGACAGCGTAGATATAAGAGATGAGAAGAAGGATTGTTTGGCCAAGTGGAGGGCAGAGGTGTATGACCAGAGTATAAACGTGAAGTGAACAAAATCAGCCTCAGAGCGGGATTTCCTCCAGGCACGCTCTGCAGTGCGGGAACATCTTTGCAGGTAGCGAGTCTCGAGGGTGTGACAGGGCTGAAGCTGGCGGCGTGGGGCCTTACAGACTCGAAGAGGAGCAAGAGTGTCTAGAGCAGAGATAAGAGTAGTGTTGTAGTGATTAGTGGCAGCATCAGGGCAGGTGAAGGATGAGGTGTGAGGGAGGTTGTGAAGTAGATTGGAGAATTGATGGGGGTCCACAGCATGTAGATTTCTGCGAGTGTGTGTGCGGGGTGGGGGAGCAGGGTGTTTAGGAGGTCCAGATAGGTTGAAAGAGAGAAGGTGGTGGTCAGAGATGGGGAAAGGGCGACATTTGAACTCAGAAATGGAGCAGAGGTTGGAAAAGACCAGGTCAATCACGTGACCATGGCGGTGGGTAGGGAGGAGGGAGGATTGTGTGAGTCCAAGGGAGGACGTGAGTGAAAGAAGTTTGGAGGCAGCAGGGGCGGAAGGATCATAAATGGGAATGTTGAAGTCCCCGAGAATTAGGCATGGAAGATTAGAAGACAGGAAGTGAGAAAGCCAGGTAGCAAAGTGGTCAAAGAACTGGGAGGTTGGTCCCGGTGGGCGGTAGATGACTGCCACCCTGAGGGCCAGAGGAGAGAACAGGCGGATGCAGTGTGTCTCGAAGGAGGAGAAGGAGAGGGATGGAGGTGGAGGGAGATGCTGGTAGGTGCAGGAGGGAGAGAGCAGGATTCCGACCCCGCCACCATTTCTCTCACCCGGTCTGGGGGTATGGCTCAAGTGTAGACCGCCATGTGAGAGAGCAGCAGCGGAGGTCGTGTCAGAGGGAGTTAGTCAGGTTTCAGTTAAAGCTAGGAGGTTGAAGGAGTTTGAAAGGAAGAGGTCATGGATTGCTGTGAGTTTGTTGCACACAGAGAGAGCGTTCCAGAGGGCGCAGGAGAAAGAGGACAGGCGCTGAGGGATTATGGGAATGAGGTTGCTGGGCTTGCAGGGAGGTGATTTATGTGTGATGGAGATAGGATGAGAGGGAAGTATTGGATGTGTTGTGGGGCCAGGGTTATGGGATATGTCACCTGCATAGAGTAACAGCAGGAGGGTGAGAAAGAGAAGGTGGGAATGGGATTTGTGTGAGTGGGAGTGATTGGCAGCACGAGAGATAGAGGGAGACTATGTTCTGAGGAAACACAGGAGCTCATGCGAGGCCATCATGTGGGGCCATCATGTGGGACGAGAGGAGGGAGGGAGAGATGCAGATAGTGTAGGGGGTCGGTGGCAGAGGGGCAGGAGTTCCATTTAAGGAGAATGGTAGAAGTAAAGAGTAGAAGCGTGAGAGAATGCATGATATAGACGTGTGTTTACCTAGAGTAAAAAATGGGCCTTGCAGTTTCTTCCTCCAGTCCTGCAACGCCAGGAAATCAACTCTAAACTTCCACTTAAGAAGGCCACTCAACTCCAGGAAATCAACTCTAAACCTCCACTTAAGAAGGCCACTTAGGGATGCCACAGGAGCCAAGTGTCACGGTTCCCAGATCCCACCACGCAGTACTTAACACCCCACACTCCACAGAGCCCAGAAGCTACCAACAGAATAGCCGTGAAAGATCTCTAACTGTCTGGTCCTTAGAATTGGCCAGGTAAACTAGCTAGACAGAAAGGGTTAACAACACAGGGAGTAGTCAGCCGAGCCAGAATCAGGAATACAGAGTTCAGAATGGTCAAATGGAATAGCCGGGTCGATATCAGAGCAGTGGCGTAGTACAAGAAAATGGTCTAGGGCAACAGAAGGCAGAATAGTCAGAAACAAGCAGAGGTCAATAACGGGTTAATTCAATATAGCAGTCAGGTTCAAGGAGCTCAGGTATGGATAACCACGATCTGGCAACTGCTGAGAATACACTGAGGGTTTTTAAAGACCTTCACCAGGCCACGCCCCCCACTCAAGCCGCGCCTCATGCAGCCACCTCCCTGCCTGTCTCCATTTAAACCGGGCATTGGTCAGCGAGCAGCATCAGACATGCTGCCCTCAAGCACACAGGTAGGGCTGGAAGCTCCCAACGTTACAGTACCCCCCTCTCCATGGGAGGCCACCGGACGACCAACAGGACGAGCGGCAGGACGACCACCAGGGCGATCGGGGTGTGAGGCATGGAACGCCCTGACCAACCTAGAGGCAGACATGTCGGAAGCTGGAATCCAGGACCGGTCTTCTGGACCATAACCCACCCAATCGACCAAGTACTGCAGAGCGCCCCTGCACAGCCTAGAATCCAAAACCCTCCTAACCTCATACTCAGATTCACCATCAACCTGAATAGGTGGAGGAGGAGGAACGACCCGCGTGTACCTGTTACACAACAATGGCTTCAGTAGGGAGGTGTGGAAGACGTTGTGCATGCGAAGATGTTTAGGAAGGGCAAGAGCATAAGCCACAGGATTAATGCGGCGAATGATCTTATATGGACCTATAAACCGAGGTGCCATTTTCATAGAAGGCACCCGCAACTTCACGTTCCTAGTGGACAACCAAACTCTATCCCCCACGTTATAGGAGGGAGCTTGTAACCTATGCCTGTCAGCCTTGCGTTTCTGGACAGCAACATTGCGCTCCATATTTTCTCGAATCTGTCTCCAAATCTCTTGCAGTTGAGTGAGATGGTCATCGAGAGCCGGGATGGCCTGTTCAGTAAACTGAAGCGGTAGAGCCGGAGGGAAAAACCATAGATGGCAGAAAAAGGAGAGTGGCCAGTGGTCTCGTTAACGGCGTTATTACGTGCATACTCAGCCCAGGGCAACAACTCCGACCAATTGTCTTGTTGTTGTGTGGTAAAGCAACGTATGTACTGCTCGAGACCCTGATTTGCCCTCTGGTGCTGCCCCATTGGTTTGTGGATGATATGCTGAAGAGAAGGCCAATCGCACCCCCATCTCTGCACAGAAAACCCTCCAGAAACGAGAGACGAACTGGGCTCCTCTGTCAGAGACTATTTCAGACGGAACCCCATGTATTCGTACAATCTCTCTAGCAAATACAACCGCCAGTTCTTTGGCTGTAGGAAGCTTAGGTAGAGGGACAAAATGAGCCATTTTGGAGAAGCGGTCTACAACTGTCAGAACCACAGTATGACCCTTGGACTTCAGCAAGTCCACAATAAAATCCATAGATAGATGAGACCAAGGCCTCTTAGGCATGGGTAAAGGCTGCAATAGACCGACAGGCAAGGATTTACTGGTTTTGCTTCTGGCACAGACTTGACAAGCCAAAACAAACAGACGTACGTCCTGTCGCATGGTGGGCCACCAGAACTGTCTGGAGATACTGGTAAGAGTCTTAGTAATACCAGGATGACCTGCTGGTTTAGAATCATGAAACATTATGAGTAATTCTTGTCTTTCCTTTTCAGGTACAAACAACATATCTGGAGGCTTGTCAGGTGGAGCCCCTACTTGAACTGCCTGGAGGCGTTCCAGGAAAGGCGAGGAGACAGACAAGACTGTGGAAGCCACAATATGTTCAGGAGGAACTATAGGATTGTGGTCTTGTGTATTCGACTCATACGGGTCATATTGACGAGATAAGGCATCAGCCTTTACATTGCGGTCACCTGGTCTGTAAGTCAATACAAAATTAAACCGAGACAGTAGCAATGACCACCTGGCCTGTCTCGCGTTCAAACGTTTAGCATCCCCGATGTACGTAAGGTTCTTATGATCAGTAATTATCAATAAAGGGTCAAGAGTACCTTCCAACAAATGTCTCCACTCTGATAGGGCAGACACAATAGCAAGCAATTCTCTGTTACCGATATCATAATTGCGTTCTGCTGGTGATAATTTTCTTGAAAAGAACCCACAAGGATGTAGAGGTTTTCCTGGAGACTCTCTTTGAGACAGGACAGCCCCAATGCCTATCTCGGAAGCATCAACCTCAAGAACAAACGGAATCCTGGGATCAGGATGCCGGAACACGGGAGCGGAAGTGAAAGCTTGTTTGAGGGCTTCGAATGCTTGTTTGGATTGAGAAGACCAGATCTGGTTCTTCAGACCTTTACGTGTCATATTAATGATAGGGGAGGCTACAGCGGAATAATTCTTGATAAATCTCCTATAATAGTTGGGAAACCCCAGAAACCTCTGTATGGCCTTGAGACCTTGAGGGAGAGGCCATTCTGAGATGGCCGTGAGTTTAGAAGGATCCATCTCAAAACCTTCTGGAGTGATAATATACCCAAGGAATTTCACAGTAGTAATGTCGAATAAATACTTCTCTAGTTTGCAATAAAGACCATTGTCCAGTAATTTAGCTAATACCTGTCTGACATGTGCATGGTGGGTTTTCAGATCGGGAGAGTAAATCAATATATCGTCTAGGTATACTATAACAAAGGTTTGCAAGAAATCTCTGAGCACATCATTAATAAAATCCTGGAATACCGCTGGAGCATTACAAAGACCGAAAGGCATGACCAAGTATTCATAATGCCCACTCCTGGTGTTAAATGCTGTTCTCCACTCATGCCCCTCTTTTATACGTAGCAGGTTGTAAGCTCCTCTTAAATCAAGTTTTGTGTATACTGCTGACCCCCTTAACCTGTCGAAAAGTTCTGATATGAGAGGGATAGGGTACACGTTCTTAATGGTGATCTTGTTAAGCCCCCTATAATCGATACACGGGCGTAAATCTCTCTCTTTTTTAGACACGAAAAAGAACCCAGCCCCTGCTGGAGAAGAGGAACGTCGGATAAAACCTCTCTCCAAATTCTCCTTTATGTACTCTTCCATAATTTGGTTCTCCTATATGGAAAGAGGATATACTTTGCCTCGAGGAGGCATGGTACCAGGATGAATTTCAATGGCACAATCATATGGTCTATGTGAAGGCAGTTTCTCTGCCTCTCTTTTATCAAATACAGCCCTGAGGTCGGCGTATTGGTCAGGAACCTCTGTAGACAATGGAGGAGCTGTGGGTGTGTTCTGGGCACCGACATGCTGAATGGGTATTAAACAAGTCCCAAAACAAGCAGGACTCCAAGACAGTATCTCTCCCTTAGCCCAATCAATAACAGGATTATGTTCCACCAACCAAGGGAAAACAAGTACAACAGGATTGGAAGGTGAATGGATAACTTGAAATATGATTTCTTCTTTATGCAAGAGACCAGTGGTAAGAACCACTGTAACCGTATCGTGAGTAATCCTAGGGCAGGATAACGGTCTGCCGTCTATGGCTTCGACGGCTAAGGGTGTCTCTCTTACAACCAGAGGTAGAGAAATGGAAGAAGCGTAGTTAACATCGATAAAGTTGCCAGCAGCCCCAGAATCCAAAAAAGCGGTAGTATGTGTGGTCTTGGTCTCCCAAGCCAAGGATACTGGTAACATAAGTTTAGTGTCTTTGACAGGAGACCTGCACGTCACACCCAAGGCCTGTCTCCTCAGCTGCCTTAGGTGCGGTAGTTTTTCCGGCTTATCATACATCTTAGGACGAGTAGGACATTGAAATCGTACATGACCCCTGTGACGGAAAGGTGATGTCGTCCGCCTGCGGGTGTGCTCAGATCTGCGTTGATGTATTCCCCCCCCTTTGTGTTGTCCCACCGGCCCGACTACCAAGGTTGTGGCACTCGGCGTCTCGAGCGGCCGGGTATGGCTTTGTAATCGAGATGACCGACGCAGCGAGGGGGACCTTGGCGTGAACCCAGCCCGACCACTGAGGGATGACACTCAGCGTCCCGAGCAGCTGGCCACTGACCTGTACGTGAACTTTTACGGTCGAAGGTCGGAACGGCTTCTCTCCGCGAATATTCGGATCTCCCGGTAATCGAGCTGGCCAACGGTCGATCGTTCGGAGGTATTCGTATCGCCCAGCGGTCGATGTGACCTTCGCTGCACAGCACTGACCTAGTCGGATCTCTCGGTGATTGAGCTGGCCAACGGTTGATCGTTCGGAGGTATTCGTATCGCCCGGCGGTCGATGTGACATTCACTGCCCAGCACTGACCTATTCGGATCCCTCAACGGCTAAAGGAAGCCGATTCGACCAACAGCAACATTCGGATCGCGCGGCAGTCGATGCGCCCGCGCCCTGCAGAATACCGATTCTTCGGATCTCCCGGTAGCTAAGTGAGGGGGACTCAGTCGGCCGGAGGTATTCGGATCGCGCGGCAGCGGCACGCGGTATACCTTCGATTCGTCCTGCGTTCTGAACCACGAGGGATGTCAGATACGGTCGGTAGACAGAGACACGAGACGCAGCTGCATGAACTCAACCAAAGACAAGTTTATTTTTTAACACACATGCATTTATAACTTTTACCACGAGCTCCACATCTGGAAAACCCCCTGCCCGCCCACACAGGTATCATTGGCCAACACGATTCGGGGAGTTGCCGATTCGGGACCGGATGGTCTGAATCGGCCATTTTCCCTCCTGATCCACCCGATCAGAACACGAGGCTGGGAGAAATGGCGGCAACCACGGCAGACACACAGTACCTAACGTTTATACAATATATATACATCAACACTTTTATTCACAGGAACCACTTTCTGAAACCTTTAGAACTCGCAGGATTCGGTTGGTGTAACGGCACTTAAAAGTCTAGGGAGGAAAAATGGCCTGAAAAACAATCTCTGGCTGAGGGTACTGAGCCATTCCGTCACATTCCTCCCCCTCCCCAAAGTCCGACGAACCCGGTTGGACCCCAACGGGTCGTACCGGGAAGTCGGTGCTCTCAGGACCATAGTCAGTTGGGAGAGGCCGAGCCACCAGGCTTCTCCATTTGGCCCTGCGGCCGTACCAAGTGGGTGGAGGCCACGCGGGTTTGGGGTTACCCCCTCCGGCAAAAGGGTCCTGTGGCCGGGGAGGAGCACCCCCTGTGCCCCTTCCGGGACTATCTCGCACCCGGGGAAAACGGGTGCTAACTGCACGCGCCCCGAGTACCTGGGCCAGCCGCGGAGGGAAATCGTGGCTGCGCGGGGCCTCTGGGCCAAAGGGCTGTGGGAATGGGCAGAGCGGAAGCAGGCTCTGCCCTGCGGCCAGCGCGTCAGCTGGGTGTGTGTCCCCTGGTGGGAGGATGGTTTCCTCCATCCCCAGGACGTACCATGGCGGCCAGCAAAGCCGTCGGGGTGAATCAGGCTGCTCCTCACGGCATACGGCAGCGAGTGGCAGAGGCCAGCGGCGCTCTGTCCCGTTGGCAGCTCTGCTGCTGAGGGGTGGATTCTGAAACAACTTTCGGAGGTCGGGTGAGGACAACAGCTGCGGGGTCACCGGCTCGGAAAACCCCTGTTGCTCCTCAGGACAGTCGGGAAATGGGCAGAGGCCAGCGGCGCTCTGCCCCGTGGCCAGCTCTTCTGCTGGACCCACGGACACGGCCACCGTGTCTTCTGGCGGGCTTGGGAGGACCATTTCCTCCCGGGACCCCTCGGGCCCCTCACACGGCCCATCCTGGACACTTGGCACCTGCTGTGCCTCTTCCGACCGGGCCGGCTCCTCTACTGTGATCCCGATAGGGACCCATGGGAACATCTCGGGTTCCCAAAACTCGCAGTTTCTTTCAGGGGGCAGCGCCTCATCCCGAAGTTCTTGGCGGACCTCGTCCCGCCACTCAAGTCCAGTGGGCTCCACCATGGACCCGAAATATTGATCCAGGCTCTCTTGCAGCCTTCTCAGAAAGTCGCCCTCCATGTTCTCGACGGGAATGTGGCGTCCTCGGATGTAACTCCAGGCGGGCTGTAAGTCTCTATCCAAAGTCCGCTGGGCTGTGCGGGTTCCCCAATACAGGCTCCAGTCGAGCTGTAAGTCCCGTACGGGGTATCGCTGGGGGGTGCAGAATTCCAGGGGGAAGCTCCAGTCGAGCTGTACTCCTCCTCCCAGGGGTCTACGGATAAGGGTCAGGGGTAAAATGTTCAATCTTTGTCTCACGGAGCGCTGCCAATCGCAGCTCGTGCTGACGCTCCTCTTCTTGTTCTTCTTCCTGCTGGGTCTCCTGGATCGCCTTTGCTATCTCAGCCTCCGATGGGGCAGCTCCGAGCAGGGCGATCCGCTGCCGCGCCCTTCGGATGACGGCACTTTCCGCTTCCTCTGCGAGGACAGGGGTGAGTACGGGTGTCGTCGCCCTGTTCTGATCCATCCTGGTCAGTTCTTTAATTAAGGTTTTCTTCTTTTTGTTACCCGGCGTTCCTCTCCGGTCCTCCATCATGACACGCAGGGTGTCCCTGGTGTAGTGATCGTACACCACCATGGTGCGGGTCTTCTTGGGGGGTGCAGAGAGCTATCCCACCGCTGCCACCAGTGTGACGGAAAGGTGATGTCGTCCGCCTGCGGGTGTGCTCAGATCTGCGTTGATGTATTCCCCCCCTTTGTGTTGTCCCACCGGCCCGACTACCAAGGTTGTGACACTCGGCGTCTCGAGCGGCCGGGTATGGTTTCGGGATCGAGATGACAGACACAGCGAGGGGGACCTTGGCGTGAGCCCAGCCCGACCACTGAGGGATGACACTCAGCGTCCCGAGCAGCTGGCCACTGACCTGTACGTGATCTCTCACGGTCGAAGGTCGGAACGGATTCTCTCCACGAGTATTCGGATCTCCCGATAATCGAGCTGGCCAACGGTCGATCGTTTGGAGGTATTCGTATCGCCCAGCGGTCGATGTGACATTCGCGGCACAGCACTGACCTATTCGGATCTCTCGGTAATAGAGCTGGCCAACGGTCGATCGTTCGGAGGTATTCGTATCGCCCGGCGGTCGATGTGACATTCACTGCCCAGCACTGACCTATTCGGATCCCTCAACGGCTAAAGGAAGCCCGATTCGACCAACAGCAACATTCGGATCGCGCGGCAGTCGATGCGCCCGCGCCCTGCAGAATACCGATTCTTCGGATCTCCCGGTAGCTAAGTGAGGGGGACTCAGTCGGCCGGAGGTATTCGGATCGCGCGGCAGCGGCACGCGGTATACCTTCGATTCGCCCTGCGTTCTGAACCACGAGGGATGTCAGATGCGGTCGGTGGACAGAGACACGAGACGCAGCTGCATGAACTCAACCAAAGACAACTTTATTTTTTAACACACATGCATTTATAACTTTCACCACGAGCTCCACATCTGGAAAACCCCCTGCCCGCCCACACAGGTATCATTGGCCAACACGATTCGGGGAGTTGCCGATTCGGGACCGGATGGTCTGAATCGGCCATTTTCCCTCCTGATCCACCCGATCAGAACACGAGGCTGGGAGAAATGGCGGCAACCACGGCAGACACACAGTACCTAACGTTTATACAATATATATACATCAACACTTTTATTCACAGGAACCACTTTCTGAAACCTTTAGAACTCGCAGGATTCGGTTGGTGTAACGGCACTTAAAAGTCTAGGGAGGAAAAATGGCCTGAAAAACAATCTCTGGCTGAGGGTACTGAGCCATTCCGTCACAACCCCCCAAACCACAATACAGGCACAATCCCTCACGAAAACGCCTTGTGCTCTCTTCCTCTGTAAGCCTAGTACGGCCTAGTTGCATAGGCTCAGAGGAGGAGATGACTCTCTTGGTGGTGCCTGAAAGACAGGGGCCAACCTAGGTAACGGTCTCTTGGGCTTCTCTCTTGAGTCCTTCTGTCCCTTATCTGATTATCCAGATCTATACAATAAACAATGAGTTCACACAATACCTCAGGTAGTTTACGTGGAGCCAATTCATGCATCAATGACTCTGATAACCCCTCCATAAAAGCCAGAACCAGTGTCTCATTTCCAGTTCACATCAGAGATCAAGGTTTTAAATTCTATGGCATAATCAGAAACAGTCCTGTTCCCTTGACGTATGCGGAACAAGGATTTGCCAGCTACCGTGGCCTTTCTGGTAGGATTAAATGTACGTTGTAACTCGGCTATGAATTCTTTATAATCCCGTATGATAGGCTTCTCTGCCTCCCATAACGGAGTCGCCCATGTCAATGCTCTGCCAGACAGATGATTAATAATGAACCCCACTTTGGCAATGTCAGAGAAAAACATCTGTGGATTTAATTTAAAATGAATATCCACATGGACCAAAAATCCCCGGCACTCTGAGGGAGTACCGTCAAACCTCATAGGAGCGGTCATGTGTACCTGGGATGTCTGAACGACAGGGGACACAGGTATATCAAGCGGGGGTGCAACCCCAGCTGGTTCCAGGTGAGCCGTACGAGTCAGGATAGTTTGTAAGGCAATAGCAAACTGATCCATCCTATGATCCTGCTCATCCTGTCTGGATACAAAGTTAGCCAAGTGCTGTGTTAAGTCTGCGGGATCCATAGTGGCCAGATCGTAATGTCACAGTTCCCGGATCCCACCACGCAGTACTTAACACCCCACACTCCACAGAGCCCAGAAGCTACCAACAGAGTAGCCGTGAAAGATCTCTAACTGTCTGGTCCTTAGAATTGGCCAGGTAAACTAGCTAGACAGAAAGGGTTAACAACACAGGGAGTAGTCAGCCGAGCCAGAATCAGGAATACAGAGTTCAGAATGGTCAAATGGAATAGCCGGGTCGATATCAGAGCAGTGGCGTAGTACAAGAAAATGGTCTAGGGCAACAGAAGGCAGAATAGTCAGAAACAAGCAGAGGTCAATAACGGGTTAATTCAATATAGCAGTCAGGTACAAGGAGCTCAGGTATGGATAACCACGATCTGGCAACTGCTGAGAATACACTGAGGGTTTTTAAAGACCTTCACCAGGCCACGCCCCCCACTCAAGCCGCGCCTCATGCAGCCACCTCCCTGCCTGTCTCCATTTAAACCGGGCATTGGTCAGCGAGCAGCATCAGACATGCTGCCCTCAAGCACACAGGTAGGGCTGGAAGCTCCCAACGTTACACCAAGGCTCACTGGAGCCAGTCTTAGCTGTTATATAGGGCGGACTGATTACCTTTTAACTGCCTGAATGCAAACACCTGATGCTGGATGGGCTGTGTCAATAGGGCAGGAGATTCACATGCTAATTAGCAAAGCAAATGGTGGAGAAAGGAGACAAAAATAAAAAAAACAAGGTAACGTTACAATGTGGGTGCCTGCAAATACTGGGTGATAGGGTCTTACCAGGAAAAGTATGCAGGGGATCAGTTGAGATGTGGGTGTCTGTGGATACTGGGTGATAGAGTCTTACCAGCAAAAGTATGCAGGGGATCAGTTGAGATGTTTCTCATATAACTGGATCCATTCCCTGCATTAACCCGTTTGCTGCGGAGGACGCGCTGAGCGCGTCCATGAAATTCCCGCTGCTGTTTGGAGGACACGCTCATCGCGTCCCGTCTTCCCGGCAGCGAAGCGGCGATGTGGCTCTGATTCCCCGGCAGCAAACAGTGAGGGCCGACATCCGGGATGTCGGCCCTCACTATGGGATTATGGGAGTCGCAGGGATATCATCACGCCAGCGTGTGATGGCGTCACATTAGGAGGCCGCATGGAAAGCCCTTAGGAGGAGAGTGGGGGTCCTTATGACCTCTCTATCTCCTCATCGGTAAGGGCTGCAGGAACAAATGAGGCATCGTTGGAAAGCTCTGAGTCTGAGCTTTCCAACGGTGTGCCTCATTACAATGTAAAACTTAAAGTTTTATTTTTTAAAAAAACACAATATCATACAAACACCACACACAGGCTCTCTAAGGGCAGTAAAAAAAAAAAAATCAAAACTGCCCAGAGGCCCCTAAACCCCACATTTAATTAAAAAAAACAATTCCCTTTTTATTATTTTATTTCATATTTTCTTGTTACAGCTATGTGATCACTCTAGTAACAATGATCACTTAGCTGTCACAATTGTCACTGCCACCTCCAACATGGCCGCTGTGGATACAAATGTAACCCTAAAATGACCCTGTAATCTAGCGATTGGCCCTCCAGCCAATCACGCCTGAGGAGTTTTTCAAATCTTGATCATTTTACATTTGTATCCTCAGTCTGCATGTGGATTGCGAGGTGTTACAGTGTCGCAGAGGCTGTCTCCATAAAATAGGTGATAATTTCCTAACACACACACACACACACACACACATATATATAATATAGATCAGGCCTCAAAATTTCCACTCGCCTGCTCGCATTTGGCGAGTGGAAATTACATGAGGGCGAGTGGGAATGCAGAGGCATGGCTGGATAGGGGTTAGGTGGGGCAACTAGTGGCGAGTAACTCTTAAGACCTGGCTAGTAGCTTGGGACTTGAAATTTTGAGGCCTGATATAGATACCATCAAACGGCGTAATTTTCTTTTGAAAATACATTTTCAGAAAACTAATTATGGCTGAAAGGTTTCTAAGCGTTGAGGAAGCAGCTGACGTCCTTATGATGTCAGACTCTGATTCCAGCGCTGATGAATCTTTTGAAGATTCAGACAGTGACTTTATCCCTGGAGCATCGTCACATAGTGACAGTTCCAGCGACAAAGAACAACGTGATGAGCCACGGCGTGGCCGCACAGAGTTTCCAGGTTGCTCCCTTGGCAGTGCAGGGACCGCACGGTCTGCGGTTGCACTGCCTGATCCTGCACCGGCCCAGCGGTCCATTGCAGGGGTATCTGCTTACGCAGACTGTAGCGATGCCTGAACCAGGATATGACTGGATCTCCCCCAATATGGTCTAGCCAGAATTGCCACAATTTTCTGGCAATCCTGGTATCCTGGCGGACACCACAAATTTTGTACCCAACTTTTTTCCGCTATCTATAGATGATGGGTTCTTGGAATTTATTGTTCAGCAGAGCAATCTGTATGCTGAACAATATTTTCAAGGTCTAGGGGCAGAATTGTTGCCAAGTGCGAGGGCGCGTAAATGGACCCCGACCAATTTGCCAGAGATGAGGAAGTTCTGGGGCCTCACTCTGCAGATGGGGATTGTGCAAAAACCAAGGATATCCTCCTGGTCAAAAAAGAGTATCCAAACCACCCCTATCTTCCCTGCTACCATGAGCAGGGACAGATATTTATTGCTACTGCGGTATTTGCATTATAACGATAATGCAAATGCTTTGCCCCGTGGCCACCCAGATCACGACCGACTGTACAAGTTGCGGCCACTTCTTGACCATCTGATGGCAAGATTTGAAAAGTTATACATCCAGGCCAAAACTGGTCAGTCGACGAGTCCTTGCTGCTTTACAAGGGTCGTCTTGTTTTCAAGCAGTACATCCCTTCAAAGCGAGCTCGCTATGGGATAAAAACTTTATAAAGCTGTGCGACAGCTCCAGTGGATACATGTATCGCTTTCGTGTATACACTAGCAAGGTCTCGCAGCTGCCCCCCCTCTCCACCACTGAAAAAAATTGTGTGGGACCTCTCTTATCCACTATTCGGTAAAGGTTACTGTATTTATACAGGTAACTTTTACACGGGTGTGCCGCTGTACAAATTTTTGTACAGCAATGGTACTGGAGCCTGTGGCACGATCCGTTCGAATAGGAAAGGCTTTCCAACAAAACAGTTTGGAAAGCAAAAGAGAGGAGAAACATCAGCCTTGCGCTGCGGTGAACTGCTGGCTGTGAAATACACAGACAAAAAGGATGTGCTTTTGCTTACAACGATACATAATGAATGCACATCTGCAGTTCACGTCAGATGGAGAGATTCCCCTATCATGAAACCCCTATGTGTTCAGGATTATAATCGATACATGGGGGGAGTGGACAAGTCTGACCAGATGCTTGTACCATATCTGGCTTCTCGCAAGGCATATGTATGGTACAAAAAGCTGGCAGTCCATCTGATACAGATGTCAATGCTTAACGCGTTCATCTTGTATCAGGCCACTCATGCCCGACGGGAATACATGCCTAAAATTTCAGGAATCTGTTATCGAGAGCCTTCTCCGTCCAGATGAGAATGCTCCAGTTGTTGGAGATGTGGAGGATGTAATTAGGTTGCGTGGCCGCCACTTTCCTGACTACATTCCATTAACTGAAAAACGGGTGACCCCATGTAAAAGGTGTCGGGTTTGCTCGCGCCAAGGGTGATGTAAGGAAAGCCACCTTCACTGCCCCGACTGTCCCTCCAAACCAGGTCTTTGTGTGCCTGCTTGCTTTAAGATTTATCATACAGTGACACATTACTAGTGGCATACCGGCACCGAATTGTTTCTCGGTTGAGAATAAACAGATTTCAGGTTGAGGTACTGGGCCACTGATCCTGTGCTTCTTGATAAATCCGGCAATAGCACTTTTAAGATCTTTACGACATTCTGATGGACACGGTGCAGTGTAATCTGGACAGAGCTTGCCCGGATAATGCTGGCATTTATTCCTGGATAGTGCTTTCCTCGAAATTTTCCCAAATAAAAATTCAAAACAAAACCAGCACCAAGTTACCAAGAACTTAATCCCCAAGAGTTAATAAAAACTACCCACTCCAGTTATTATGTAATTCACCCCACATAGAATAGGTTGCCCCACCCCCAACAATCTGATGTCCTCCGTATGTCAGATGTAGAAAGAAGCCTCAGAAGACAGATTTAACTGCGGTGTTAATTGTGTGTCTTCAACTTCTTTGTCTCTGCCCTTTTCTTTCCCTTCACCCACTTCCCTTACCTCTCTTCTTGCATGAAAGTTGTGTGATTCAGTGAGTGAAACAGATGTGAAAGATGTGCGAATGGTCAGTAACCTGGTTGGGGCCTTGACGTGGCGTTACTGCTCACATGGATGCCCCATGTGCCAATCCAACTGATTGAGTGGAAAATGTGTGGCGGGCGCGTTGTGTGTTTGTGCAGCAATTTTTGAGTCACTATACAATTGTTGATACACTACATAATTGTTGAGCACAGATTCAGGGGGAAAATTTTGTGAGTGGTTTTTTTTTTAAGTAGGCATACCTGCGATTAAATGGCTCTAGCTTAACAGGAAATTAAAAAACAGGCCAAATAAAGTATATATTATTAGGAGAAACTAGACACCCAGACGAATCAAATGAGGGGTTACTTAAAATTCTATCATAAAAATAGAGCGCGCAGCAACAGGTGGAATTTACAGTTTTGTGTTTTTTTTAAGCAGATTGACAAATTCAACAAGTTGTTGCGCACTAAATTTGTATTATAGAATAATAAGTAACCCCTCGTTTGATTCACCTTGGGTGTCTAGCTTCACCGGATATATACTTTATGTGGGCTATTTTAGTTCCCTGTTGAGCTAGAGCCATTTAAATGCAGGTATGCCGACTTTCAAAACCCCCATAAAAAGCTTCTCTAAATTTATTTTGCGCACGGTGAAAATTAGCGCCTCGTGCTCCATCTAGGGGGACCCGGACCACTAAACCTTGGTCTCATTTTTATCACATGGGTTGGGGCTTTGCATTGAGCTAGAGAATGGCATAGTTTTCATAGATTTTAGCATGTCTGAAGTGATGGAAATAAAAAAAAAATGTTTTTCCCTGAAGACTGTAAAAAACTGCATATTTTTTTACAAAAAAAAACATGCAATATTCTCCATGACACCAATTTTAAAACGGTATTTAATCTGTATCAACATATAACCACAAAAGTTCAGGTCATAAAGTGTAGATAAAAACATATGCAGTGTTATTAGAATTTTAACAAACGTTTACATTTTCCACACTTTGGTAGGTTTTTTTTAGGGATGCACCGATACCGATACTAGTATCGATATCGGTGCCGATACCGAGTATTTGGGTGAGTACTCGTACTCGCCCAAACGCTCCGATGCCTAGCCCGAGTACCTTTGCCGCACCCGCCGCACGAAACCGCCGGGGCGACGCCACCACCGTGACCGCTGGGGACACAGGACCTCCATAGCGAAGAAACATGGCCGCACGCTAACTCTCTCCACAGCCGAACACTGCTCCGTCCTTTCTGACTGGTTCATTAGCCTGTCAATCATCCATTCGGCCAATCAGCAGTAGAAGAGCCGTGAATTAATGAATGACTAGGCTCAGGCTGTGACGTCGAAGACGAGGGAGAAAAGGAGACTGTTAACAGGTAACCGGCATTTTTATATGTTTTTTTTTTATTACATAAAAGGTTACAAGACCTTTTGTACAATAAGAAACAGATTCTCTAAACAAAAAAAAAAACGTGTCTTTCTCAAGTCATTTTTTTTCCGTCTCCCCCCCCCCCAAAAAAAACACGTTCCCCAGAGATTACAAGTAACAGATATTCCTATTATACAAAAAAGACACCAGCTAGCTCTGCAGAGGGAGGGAGCGGGCGCCGCTGTCCCTTTACGCGCCTTGTAGTGGCAGAAAGGAAGAAACGTGTGTGTGGGGGGGGGGAAACTCCAAGGGCCTTTTCCTAGTCCCCCTCTATGGCATTTATTAAATGTATGTTTCCCCCTGCCTGCCAGTGATTGTGGCTGCACGTGGCTGCAGCACTGGCTCCTTCCTTTCCCTCCCCGGGATAGCAGTGGTCACATCTCCTGGCGAGGGAAAAGGAGCCATGTGAGTGAGGGTGTCACACCGTGTGCCGCTGGGGGGGGTGGGGGTTGCAGACACCTTCCCATATCAGTGATCAGCGCTGAGCTCTCTGCCGTCTGCTGCTCCTATGACTGCACCGCCTGTAACACATTCCAGACCCCCCTCTAATCAATCCCAGCACATCTGACTACTGATCAGATAGCCGCTGCACCTCACAGGACGCCATGCGAACCAGAAAGCAGACAGGGAGGAGGCGCACTTCACGCTGCTTTAAACAAGGGCTTTTATTACTATTATTTTTTTATTTTTTTAAATAAAACCTGAATTATTGATTACTGTACTATTGAAATATACAACATCCGTCTTGACTATTATATATTATACACCCCAACATCCTACCCTCTCCTTGCTTTGCTGTTAGGGTACTTTACATGATTGCACTCCTTTTGTGTATAGGCTGCAGGTCCCTGAAGACTGCGATAAATGCAAAGTAATATGTATATATATATTATTTTTTCTCACACACACCCCCCCCCCCGGACATTTCTGAGTTTTATTGCAGTGGATTCTGTGATACACCCATATTTGTAAAATTGCCTCTGCCCTTAACCCTTTCGCTGCTGAGGCTTTTCCCGCCCCTGTGCTGAGGTCATTTTTTACCTGTTTTGCGCATCATGTTTAAACGTGTTTTTAAGGCTTATTTTAGTATATGACCCAGACATATTATATATCGTTCTTTCCGTCAGACTCGGTAGATTCATAATATGTCATTATTATATGTATACGTTATGTCATGTCTGTATATTATAACAAAAAATGCAATAAAATATGTATTTTCAATAATTTACAATGTGTAAAGTTTTTTTTTCACATTTTAACATGCGACCAATTGCGGTTATATTTTGTATGGGGTGCGCTTGTTAAAAAAATTAGAGATGGGGTCTCGATACATTTTTTTTTGGGGAAAATGACACTATTTTTAACAAACGCACCGCATACAAAAATCGTTAGTGCAGCATCATTGTTCACATTATAATTGAAATGGGAACAATATTGCTGCATTAACAAAACAAAAACAAACAAAAAAAAAGTGTTTATTTTTTTTTTTTTTACAAAATTTTTAACTTTCATGTTTGGTATCGTTGGAACGGCCATGCTCTGGCCGATCCAACCATATCAAAATTTAACCCCTAACTGCCACGGATCGGGAGATAGGGAGTTCATTAGAACTCCCTATCTCCACACTTGGTGGCAGTTAGGGGTTAACGCTAGGACTGGCGTCATCGTGCTACGCACGATGACGCCAGTCCTCTGGGGAGTTCCCGGAAGCTTGGCCGACATCCAAGATGTCGGCCAGCTCCGGGAAAGGATCGCGAACCGGCGCTTTTCAGCGCCGATTCGCGATCCAGCTCCCCAGGGGTTAATGCCAGGCATCATTTGGAAGGGCAGGCTGTGCCCTTCCAAATGATGCCTGGGTTAAGCCCCGCAGAGCCACCGATCGGGAGGGAGAGAGGTCCGAAGGACCTCCCCCCCCTCCCTTTCAGGCGCCTCCTCCGCACATGCGGGGGGGGCGCCTGAATTAGGTGTCATCGCGCCCCCGCGATGACACCTAATAATGGCGGCTGGTGGTCCGGATGCCGGGCTGACATCCAGGATGTCAGCCCGCACCGGAGGGGCCAGCGATCGGACCGGAACCCGGCCGCCGAACGCTGACCCCAATGTGAGGACGCGCTCAGCGCGTCCTCAGCACACAGCGGTAATGCTGAGGACGCGCTGAGCGCGTCCTTAGCATTGAAGTGGTAAAGGGGTTATAGAGGAGTATTTATTATTAGGATGGATAATCCTAATTTTCTATTTTTTTGGGGGGTTTTTAACCAAGGTGGAGAGAGATTTTATATGTTGGAGCCTTTCAGGGACATCGGCAGAATGTCAGTGGTGTGGAGAGCAATGTACGCATGGCAGACTGCAAACTTTGCCCTGCAAAAATATCCAGAGGTGGAACAAAGAAAAAGTATCGGTATCGGTCTTAAAAAAGTGGTATCGGTGCATCCCTAGTTTTTTTAAAGAAATACTTTACTTACGCACAGAATAATGATATATTTGGAGTCTGCTAAAAAAAAGGATATATAATGATGTCTGGGTCGTTTAACAAAACGTGACTTCAAATCGCGTTTAAACATGATGAGCACAAAACGGTAAAAAGGAGCTCAGCGCACAGCGGAAATGGCGCAGCAGCGAAAGGGTTAAGCGGTGTCTGATTGCTTGGAGAGAGATAATATGCAGCACGCCCTCAAGTCCTGGCTGGGTTGTGAGCAGGAAAATCTGCTGCGCTTCAGCGTGACTGAAGAGAAGGGACGGATACTGTAACAGTTACAAGCATTTATGAGCGTATCACAGAGCTGCACAGCAACAAAACTCACAGTAATGTGCTGTGTGTTTGAGGATACTTTGCACTGTGACCCGGTGGGGATCTTAGGGTGTCAGGGCAGTGTATATGGGGGAGGGGGAGTCAGTATACTCTGCACTGTGACCCGGTGGGGATCTCAGGCTGTCAGGGCAGTGTACAGTCAGGTCCAGAAATATTGGGACATGGACACAATTGTAACATCTTTGGCTCTATACACCACCACAATGGAGTTGGAATGAAACAAACACAATGTGCTTTAACGGCAGACTGTCAGCTTTTAATTTGAGGGTATGTACATCCAACTCAGGTGAACGGTGTAGGACTTACAGCAGTTTGCAGATGTGCCCCCACTTGTTAAGGGACCAAAGGTAATGGGACAATTGGCTTCTCAGCTGTTCCATGGCCAGGTGTGAGATATTCCCTCATTACCCAATTACAATGTGCAGATAAAGGCCCAGAGTTCATTTCAAGTGTGCTATTTGCATTTGGAATCTGTTGCTGTCAACTCTCAAGATGAGATCCAAAGAGCTGTCACTATCAGTGAAGCAAGCCATCATTAGGCTGAGAAACAAAACAAAAACCCATCAGAGAGATAGCAAGAACATCAGTAATAAAGCCCCTCCCCCGCTTAGTAATAAAGCCCCTCCCCCGCTTAGTAATAAAGCCCCTCCCCCGCTTAGTAATAAAGCCCTCCTCAGTAATAAAGCCCCTCCCCCGCTTAGTAATAAAGCCCCTCCCCCGCTTAGTAATAAAGCCCCTCCTTAGTAATAAAGCCCCTCCTTAGTAATAAACCGCCCCCCCCGCTCAGTAATAAAGCCTCCCCCGCTCAGTAATAAATCCCCCCCCGCTCAGTAATAAATCCCCCCCGCCTCAGTAAAAAGCCCCTCCCCCGCTCAGTAACAAAGCCCCTCCCTCGCTCAGTAATAAATCCCCTCCCCCGCTCAGTAATAAAGCCCCTCCCCCGCTCAGTAATAAATCCCCCCCGCTCAGTAATAAATCCCCCCCCGCTCAGTAATAAAGCCCCTCCCCCGCTCAGTAATAAAGCCCCTCCCTCGCTCAGTAATAAATCCCCTCCCCCGCTCAGTAATAAAGCCCCTCCCCGCTCAGTATAAAGCCCCCCCCCCCGCTCAGTAATAAAGCCCCTCCCCCCGCTCAGTAATAAAGCCCCTCCCCCGCTCAGTAATAAATCCCCTCCCCGCTCAGTAATAAATCCCCTCCCCGCTCAGTAATAAATCCCCTCCCCGCTCAGTAATAAAGCCCCTCCCCGCTCAGTAATAAAGCCCCTCCCCGCTCAGTAATAAAGCCCTCCCCAGCTCAGTAATAAAGCCCCTCCCCGCTCAGTAATAAAGCCCTCCCCGCTCAGTAATAACGCCCCCTCCGCTCAGTAATAACGCCCCTCCCCCGCTCAGCAATAAAGCCCCTCCCCGCTCAGTAATAAAGCCCCTCCCGCTCAGTAATAAAGCCCCTCCCCGCTCAGTAATAACGCCCCTCCCCGCTCAGTAATAAAGCCCCTCCCCCGCTCAGCAATAAAGCCCCTCCCCGCTCAGTAATAAAGCCCCTCCCCCGCTCAGTAATAAAGCCCCTCCCCGCTCAGTAATAAAGCCCCTCCCCCGCTCAGTATTAAAGCCCCTCCCCCGCTCAGTATTAAAGCCCCTCCCCGCTCAGTAATAAAGCCCCTCCCCCCACTCAGTAATAAAGCCCCTCCCCCCGCTCAGTAATAAAGCCCCTCCCCGCTCAGTAATAAAGCCCCTCCCCCCGCTCAGTAATAAAGCCCCTCCCCCGCTCAGTAATAAAGCCCCTCCCCCGCTCAGTAATAAAGCCCCTCCCCCCGCTCAGTAATAAAGCCCCTCCCCCCGCTCAGTAATAAAGCCCCTCCCCCCGCTCAGTAATAAAGCCCCTCCCCCCGCTCAGTAATAAAGCCCCTCCCCCCGCTCAGTAATAAAGCCCCTCCCCCGCTCAGTAATAAAGCCCCTCTCACCGGTCGGACGTGCAGCAGCAGCAGCTGAGAAACAAAACCCGGAACAGAAAGAACGGAAACCGGGAAAATGGAGGGAAAGGAACAGAGCATGCGCAGTGACAATGTTTGGGTTTCCGGCAGTGGGAGGAGTCTCTGGGGAGGTCTGTTAGGGATAGGCTAGAAGGGGATGTGACGCTGGTCATGGGATTGGAGGCGTGTCAGAGGAAGCAGAGCGCGGGATATTGAAGCCAGTGTAATGACTTTTCATACAGTGCACTTCCTGTGTCTGAGACAAAGGAGATCTAAACACAAGAGACTATATGCTAAAAAATCAAGTGTCTCCAGCAGTGATCACCCAATACTCCTTTCATGTGCCCTCTACTGGAGACAACTGAGTTGCTGGAGCTTGTCTCGTGTGTTTTGAACTCTCTTGCAGTTCTTTCCATAGAGTAGCGGAAGTGACCTGAAAGAAAGGAAGGCCTTTCCAGCAGCAGAAACGCGGGCTCCAGGCTGCAGGTGAGAGCGGGCTGTGTATATAACTCTACATACACACACAGTGCTGGGGGTTTGGGTTTATTAGTGTGAGCAGGAGATGTATTGGGGGAGGGGCTCCATTAAAACAGCACAAACCTCTTATTTTATTCCCTGTGCAGGAATCAAGCCTTTTAAACCCCAGCTGCTGCGGAACAGCTTGGAGACGCTGCATTGAAGCGCAGATACACCAAGAGGGTCTCACATACCTTACAGGGGGACACGGTGACTGCACTGAAGCACAGATACACCAAGAGGGTCTCACATACCTTACAGGGGACACGGTGACGCTGCACTGAAGCGCAGATACACCAAGAGGGTCTCACATACCTTACAGGGGACACGGTGACTGCACTGAAGCACAGATACACCAAGAGGGTCTCACACACCTTACAGGGGACACGGTGATTGCACTGAAGCACAGATACACCAAGAGGGTCTCACATACCTTACAGGGGGACACGGTGACGCTGCACTGAAGCACAGATACACCAAGAGGGTCTCACATACCTTACAGGGGGACACGGTGACGCTGCACTGAAGCACAGATACACCAAGAGGGTCTCACATACCTTACAGGGGACACGGTGATTGCACTGAAGCACAGATACACCAAGAGGGTCTCACATACCTTACAGGGGGACACGGTGACGCTGCACTGAAGCACAGATACACCAAGAGGGTCTCACATACCTTACAGGGGGACACGGTGATTGCACTGAAGCACAGATACACCAAGAGGGTCTCACATACCTTACAGGGGACACGGTGACTGCACTGAAGCGCAGATACACCAAGAGGGTCTCACACACCTTACAGGGGGACACGGTGACGCTGCACTGAAGCACAGATACACCAAGAGGGTCTCACACACCTTACAGGGGGACACGGTGACGCTGCACTGAAGCACAGATACACCAAGAGGGTCTCACACACCTTACAGGGGGACACGGTGACGCTGCACTGAAGCGCAGATACACCAAGAGGGTCTCACATACCTTACAGGGGACACGGTGACGCTGCACTGAAGCACAGATACACCAAACAGGGTACCACATTTACACGGTGACGCTGCACTGAAGCGCAGATACACCAAGAGGGTCTCACATACCTTACAGGGGACACGGTGACGCTGCACTGAAGCACAGATACACCAAGAGGGTCTCACACACCTTACAGGGGACACGGTGACGCTGCACTGAAGCACAGATACACCAAGAGGGTCTCACACACCTTACAGGGGACACGGTGACGCTGCACTGAAGCACAGATACACCAAGAGGGTCTCACATACCTTACAGGGGAACATGTCAGGGACCCTAAAAGTCTGTTCTCGACCTTTAAGTGGCTCCTCTACTCGCCTGCTCCACCTCCCCCGTCCCACCTCCGCGCTCAAGATCTCGCTGATTATTTCATGAAGAAAACGCTCACAATTCGTAACAATATCCCGGCACAAGCCTATAGCTATAACTCCTCCCCTCCCCCGACCAACCCCACCGCGACCCTCAGCTTCTTCTCCCCAACCAGAGGATGAAATCCATTCTCTACTGTCCTCCTCACGTCCCACTACCTGCTCGCTAGACCCTATCCCTTCATTCCTGTTATCTTCTCTGTCCTCCTCACGTCCCACTACCTGCTCACTAGTCCCTATCCCTTCATTCCTGTTATCTTCTCTGTCCTCTCTCAGTCCCACTACCTGCTCACTAGTCCCTATCCTTCATTCCTGTTATCGTCTCTGTCCTCTCCTCAGTCCCACTACCTGCTCGCTAGTCCCTATCCCTTCATTCCTGTTATCTTCTCTGTCCTCCTCACGTCCACTACCTGCTCGCTAGACCCTATCCCTTCATTCCTGTTATCTTCTCTGTCCTCCTCACGTCCCACTACCTGCTCGCTACCCTATCCCTTCATTCCTGTTATCTTCTCTGTCCTCCTCACGCCCCACTACCTGCTCACTAGTCCCTATCCCTTCATTCCTGTTGTCTTCTCTGTCCTCCTCACGTCCCACTACCTGCTCACTAGTCCCTATCCCTTCATTCCTGTTATCTTCTCTGTCCTCCTCACGTCCCACTACCTGCTCGCTAGACCCTATCCCTTCATTCCTGTTATTTCTCTGTCCTCCTCACGTCCCACTACCTGCTCGCTAGACCCTATCCTTCATTCCTGTTATCTTCTCTGTCCTCCTCACGTCCACTACCTGCTCACTAGTCCCTATCCCTTCATTCCTGTTGTCTTCTCTGTCCTCCTCACGTCCCACTACCTGCTCACTAGTCCTATCCCTTCATTCCTGTTATCTTCTCTGTCCTCCTCACGTCCCACTACCTGCTCACTAGACCCTATCCCTTCATTCCTGTTATCTTCTGTCCTCCTCACGCCCCACTACCTGCTCGCTAGACCCTATCCTTCATTCCTGTTATCTTCTCTGTCCTCTCACGCCCCACTACCTGCTCGCTAGACCTATCCCTTCATTCCTGTTATCTTCTCTGTCCTCCTCACGACCCACTACCTGCTCGCTAGACCCTATCCCTTCATTCCTGTTATCTTCTCTGTCCTCCTCACGTCCCACTACCTGCTCGCTAGACCCTATCCCTTCATTCCTGTTATCTTCTCTGTCCTCCTCACGTCCCACTACCTGCTCGCTAGACCCTATCCCTTCATTCCTGTTATCTTCTCTGTCCTCCTCACGTCCCACTACCTGCTCCTAGACCCCTATCCCTTCATTCCTGTTATCTTCTCTGTCCTCCTCACGCCCACTACCTCCTCGCTAGACCCTATCCCTTCATTCCTGTTATCTTCTCTGTCCTCCTCACGCCCCACTACCTCCTCGCTAGAACCTATCCCTTCATTCCTGTTATCTTCTCTGTCCTCCTCACGTCCCACTACCTGCTCGCTAGACCCTATCCCTTCATTCCTGTTATCTTCTCTGTCCTCCTCACGCCCCACTACCTGCTCGCTAGACCCTATCCCTTCATTCCTGTTATCTTCTCTGTCCTCCTCACGTCCCACTACCTGCTCGCTAGACCCTTTCCCTTCATTCCTGTTATCTTCTCTGTCCTCCTCACGTCCCACTACCTGCTCGCTAGACCCTATCCCTTCATTCCTGTTATCTTCTCTGTCCTCCTCACGACCCACTACCTGCTCGCTAGACCCTATCCCTTCATTCCTGTTATCTTCTCTGTCCTCCTCACGTCCCACTACCTGCTCTCTAGACCTATCCCTTCATTCCTGTTATCTTCTCTGTCCTCCTCACGACCCACTACCTGCTCGCTAGACCCTATCCCTTCATTCCTGTTATCTTCTCTGTCCTCCTCACGTCCCACTACCTGCTCGCTAGACCCTATCCCTTCATTCCTGTTATCTTCTCTGTCCTCCTCACGTCCACACTACCTGCTCGCTAGACCCTATCCCTTCATTCCTGTTATCTTCTCTGTCCTCCTCACGTCCCACTACCTGCTCGCTAGACCCTATCCCTTCATTCCTGTTATCTTCTCTGTCCTCTCACGTCCCACTACCTGCTCACTAGACCCTATCCCTTCATTCCTGTTATCTTCTCTGTCCTCCTCACGCCCCACTACCTCCTCGCTAGACCCTATCCCTTCATTCCTGTTATCTTCTCTGTCCTCCTCACGCCCCTACCTCCTCGCTAGACCCTATCCCTTCATTCCTGTTATCTTCTCTGTCCTCCTCACGTCCCACTACCTGCTCGCTAGACCCTATCCTTCATTCCTGTTTTCTTCTCTGTCCTCCTCACGCCCCACTACCTCTCGCTAGACCCTATCCCTTCATTCCTGTTATCTTCTCTGTCCTCCTCACGTCCCACTACCTGCTCGCTAGACCCTATCCCTTCATTCCTGTTATCTTCTCTGTCCTCCTCACGTCCCACTACCTCCTCGCTAGACCCTATCCCTTCATTCCTGTTATCTTCTCTGTCCTCCTCACGCCCCACTACCTCCTCGCTAGACCCTATCCCTTCATTCCTGTTATCTTCTCTGTCCTCCTCACGCCCCACTACCTGCTCGCTAGACCCTATCCCTTCATTCCTGTTATCTTCTCTGTCCTCCTCACGTCCCACTACCTGCTCGCTAGACCCTATCCCTTCATTCCTGTTATCTTCTCTGTCCTCCTCACGCCCCACTACCTGCTCGCTAGACCCTATCCCTTCATTCCTGTTATCTTCTCTGTCCTCCTATCACTCCTGCTCTCACATTTTCCACCTCTCTCTCTCTCTTCTGGCTCATTCCCCTCTCCTTTCAAGCCACGATCACACCCATCCTCAAGAAACCCTCCCTCGACCCACATTCTCCTGAAACTACCGTCCAGTTTCATTACGTCCACAAGCGTCAAAACTGCTGGAAAGACGAGTCTACGACCACTTAACCCTCTTCCTATCCTGTAACTCCATGCCCGACCCCCCCCCCCCGCCCTGCAATCTGGCTTTCACTCCAACACTCAACAGAAACCGCTCTCATAAAGGTCACTAATGACCTCCTCTCCGTGAAATGCAATGGCCACTACTCCATACTGATCCTACTCGACCTCTCAGCTGCCTTTGATCCAGTCAACCATCTCCTCCTCCTAGAGACCCTCTTCTCTCCTTGTCTCTGTGATACCACCCTCTCATGGCTAAAACCTTACCTCTACTCAGTATCTCTTGCTGGCAATTCCTGCTCTTCGATGCCTCTGTCAGTCTGGGTGGACTCCCTTCTCAACACTAGAAGATTTGGATTTTGCTGATGACCTAGCATCGGTCTCTCACACTCCCGATTCAAACATCCCGACTCAACACATTTGCACTGCAGATAGGCCTGAAGATCAGCCAGAAGAAACCCAGAGGTGATGACACTTTATATCCCAAGCCATTTACCAATCCAAATTGATGGTGTAGATAGACATACAACAGAAGACTTCACCTACCTGGGCAGCATTGTCAGACCTGATGGAGGAACAGGCAGAGACCTCCTGAGCCGCCTCAACAAGGCCAGAAACGTCTTTGAGATGTTAAACAACATATGGAAATCTCCTCAGTACAGCACCAATACCAAACGGAGACTGTACCAGAGTTGTGTACTTTCCACCCTGCTGGGATGATAGTCTCCATACTTTGTCTACACTGAATGAGGAGATGTTGGAGGTTGGGCCAGAAGATTGGCAGGATTCTTCGGAGGTTCTTTGTGTGAAATATTGATAGGTTAGAGAGGTCGTTTTCTGTCATTTCCCTATTCTTGGGATGTCTGGTGGGAATCGCTCTCTTAAGGTCATGCCACAGCATTTCAATCGGGTTGAGGTCAGGACTCGGACTCTGGGCCACTCCAGAAGGCGTATTTTGTTTTGTTGAAGCCATTCTTTTGTTGAATTACTTGTATGCTTTGGGTCATTGTCCTGTTGCATCACCCATCCTCTGCTGAACTTCAGTTGACGGTCAGATGGTCTTGCGTTTTCCTGCAAAATGTCTTGATAAACTCTGGAATTAATTTTTCCATCAATGACCACAATCCGTCCAGGCCCTGAGGCAGCAAAGCAGCCCCAAACCATGATGCTCCCTCCGCCATGTTTTACAGTGGGGATGAGGTTTTGATGGTGGTGTGCTGTGCCTTTTTTCTCCACACATAGTGTTGTGTGTTTTTTCCAAACAACTCAATTTTGGTTTCATCTGTCCACAGAATATTTTGCCTGTAGTGCTGTGGAACATCCAGGTGCTCTTTTGCAAACTTCAAACGTGCTGCAATATTCTTTTTGGACAGCAATGGCTTCCTCCATGGTGTCCTCCCATGTACTCCATTCTTGTTTAATGCTTTCCTTATTGTAGATGTGTCAACAAAAATGTTAGCATGTGCCAGGGATTTCTGTAAGTCTTTAGCTGACACTCTAGGATTCTTCTTTACCTCATTAAGCATTCTGAGCTGTGCTCTTGCAGTCATCTTTACAGGACGACCACTCCTAGGGAGAGTAGCAACAGTGCTGAACTTTCTCCATTTGTAGACAGTGTGTCTTACCGTGGACACATGAACATCAAGGCTTTTGGAGATACTTTTGTAACCCTTTTGTCACGGATCCCTCTGATTACCAAAAGTGTGGTCCCTTTACGCAGACCGCTCTCTACCCTTCCGATCCTTGAATGGTCGGCAATACTAGACAGACAATTTACCAGACAATATATAAACAAGGGGTAACACCAGACAGAGGTATGGAATAGAGTATTGTCACAAATCTTTCTGACTACCAAGATATTGATCTCTTTATGTAGCTCCCTTTCTACTCTTCCGATCCTTGAATGGTCGGCAAAGCTATATAGACAATGAAGCAGGTAACAGATAAAGAAAGGGAAACACCAGACAGGGGTACAGACCAGATCACAAGTCCTCCCTAGGACTTTAGTAATAGCAGAGGTAGTCTGATGCGTGCTTAGGGTGCCACATAGACTGACCTCGGTACCAACGTTAAGGGCAGAACCTAGCGCAGAGTAAATGCCAATGCCAGGAGTCATACACAGGAGGGTTCGTTTGCCAATGCCAAGGGTCATACACAGGAGGGTTCGTTTGCCAATGCCAAGGGTCATACACAGGAGGGTTCGTTTGCCAATGCCAAGGGTCATACACAGGAGGGTTCGTTTGCCAATGCCAAGGGTCATACACAGGAGGGTTCGTTTGCCAATGCCAAGGGTATACACAGGAGGATTCGTTTGCCAATGCCAAGGGTCATACACAGGAGGTAGCCAAAATAACACAAGAGCTCTGCGGGAGGTGAATACCACGTCAGGGCACCGGTGTATTGGAGAGACTGGGTTTTAAAGCCGGCGGGTCCGCGTCATAACGCCAGGCCCCGCCCCTCGGCGTCCCACGTGAGCGCCCCCGGAAGCGTTTACATTCGGCGCCTGGCCAGCGAGCAGCGAGGAAGCTGCTGCCAGGCGCCCCATCCCCTGAGCCACCGTGACAGAACCCCCCCCTCCAGGGGCGGCCACTGGACGACCCCCAGGGGCACGGGGGTGCGCCAAATAGAAGGCCTTCACTAGCCTAGGAGCATGAACTTCCGCAGCTGGTACCCAAGAACGATCCTCCGGACCGTAGCCCACCCAATCAACCAAATACTGCAAAGACCCCCTAGACATCCTGGCACCCAGAATGGCCTTAACTTCGAACTCCTCCTCGCCCTCCACAGAGACAGGAGGCGGTGGAGCATGGACTTTGGTGTACCGATTACATAATAACGGCTTCAAAAGGTTAACATGGAATACATTGTGTATCTTAAAATGGGGGGTAACGCCAAAGCATAGGAGACAGGGTTGAGTCGCCGTAGAATCTTATAGGGACCGATGTACCTAGGAGCCAACTTCATGGAAGGCACTAAGAGCTTGATGTTACGTGAAGACAGCCAAACCCTGTCCCCAACTTGATACACGGGTGCCTGCCTCCTGTGTCTGTCGGCCTTGGTTTTCTGGATGGCACTACTCTCCTCCAGTGCCCGTCTCACTCTCCCCCAAGTCTCTTTCAATGATGCCAGTTGCTCATCTAAAGCAGGAATCGTGGTATCAGGAAACGTGGCGGGGAGCACGGGAGGATCAAAGCCATAAACAGTGAAGAAAGGAGAATGACCTGTGGATTCGCTTACTGCGCTGTTAATAGCATATTCTGCCCATGGTAGCAGGTCTGACCAGTTATCTTGTTGTTCTGAGATAAAGCACCTGAGATATTTCTCTATATTTTGGTTTGCTCGTTCTGCTGCTCCGTTGGTCTGGGGGTGATAAGCCGAAGAGAAAGAGAGGTCTATCCCTACGTTCTTGCAAAACCCTCTCCAGAATCCGGAGATGAATTGGGTCCCCCTATCAGAGACTATCTCCCGAGGGACACCGTGAATGCGGACCACATTGGCAATGAATATGGGCACCAGTTCAGCTGCCGAAGGTAGTTTCCGAAGAGGAACATAGTGACCCATCTTGGAAAATCGATCTATGATCGTAAGTATCACTGTATTCCCTCTTGACTCAGGTAACTCTACTATAAAATCCATGGCTACATGTGACCAGGGTCGTTCGGGGATCGGCAAAGGCTGGAGTAAGCCAATGGGTGCTGTTTTGGGACTTTTCTGTCTTGAGCACACTTCGCACACGGCAATGTAATCTTTGACATCTCGGCGCAACGTGGGCCACCAGAGGAGTTTACTGATACTAGACACAGTCTTGGTGATACCCATATGCCCGGAAGTTTTATTATCATGATAGATGTTAAGTACTTCCTCTCTTTCGTTCTCAGGTACAAAGAGTCTCGCAGGAGGTTTTCCCCCAGGAGCTGCGCCCTGGACGGTCTGCAGCCTTTTCATTAGAGGAGACGAAACACTAATCGTGGTAGCGGCTATAATCCTTTCCTGGGGTACAATGGGATGCTGATCTTGGATATTATGTTCATAAGACTCATACTGTCTCGACAATGCGTCTGCTTTAATGTTTCTGGACCCAGGTCTATAGGTAAGCACGAAATTAAAACTTGAAAGAAACAATGACCATCTCGCTTGTCTGGAATTTAAACGTTTGGCATCTCCAATGTACGTGAGATTCTTATGGTCGGTTATGATAACAATGGGGTCCTTAGACCCTTCTAATAAATATCTCCATTCGGCCAAGGCCGCGATGACTGCTAACAATTCTCTATTTCCAATGTCATAGTTCTTCTCTGCCGGGGACAACTTCCGAGAATAGAAGCCGCATGGATGCAAGGGTTTGTCAGGAGCCTCCCTTTGGGACAAGACTGCACCAAGACCTAGTTCGGAGGCGTCAACTTCTACTTGGAAAGGCAGAGCCGGATCTGGATGTCGGAGAACAGGGGCAGTAGTAAAAGCTTGCTTTAGTGCCTCAAAGGCTTGAGTGGCTTGAGGTGTCCATTTCTGATTTCCCACCCCTTTCTTTGTCATAGCCGTGAGGGGGGCCACCAAGGCCGAAAAATCTTTAATGAACCTTCGGTAATAGTTCGTAAACCCCAGAAACCTCTGAATGGCTTTAAGTCCTTGGGGTAGAGGCCAGTCAAGAATAGCTGAGAGCTTCTTAGGATCCATTTGAAAACCCCCAGGAGTTATTATATAACCAAGGAATTGCACAGTCACTATGTCGAATAGACATTTTTCTAGCTTACAGTACAATCCAGCCTTCAATAGTTTTTTCAACACTTGTTTCACGTGGACATGATGAGTGTCTACATCAGGAGAGTATATCAGGATATCGTCTAGATATACTATGACGAATTCTTGCAGGAATTCCCTTAGAGTGTCGTTTATGAGGTCCTGGAAGACGGCTGGCGCATTACACAACCCAAAAGGCATCACCAGGTATTCATAATGCCCGCTACGTGTATTAAAAGCCGTTTTCCATTCGTCTCCCTTTTTAACCCTGACCAGGTTGTACGCTCCGCGTAAATCAAGCTTCGTATAGATCCGAGCCCCTTTTAATCGGTCGAACAATTCTGTTATGAGGGGTATGGGATATGCATTTCTTATAGTGATCCTATTCAAACCCCTATAATCGATGCAAGGTCGCAGGTCTCCCTCTTTCTTGGAAACAAAAAAGAAACCTGCTCCTGCTGGAGAGGAGGACCGTCTAATGAATCCTCGTTCCAGATTCTCCCTTATGTATTCCTCCATAATGTCGTTCTCTCTTTGTGATAAAGGGTATACATGACCCCTAGGAGGCATCGTACCAGGGAGTAAATCAATGGCACAGTCATATGGACGATGTGGTGGTAGGACCTCAGTCCTGGCTTTAGAGAACACCTCCTTTAATGCCAGGTAACTTTCAGGAACCTCTGTGGACAAAGGAGGGGCTGTGGCAATATTGAGGCTACCAATCACATGAACTCTGCTTAGGCACTTAGACTGACAACTCTGATCCCAACATTTTATGTCTCTCTGGACCCAATCGACAACTGGGTTGTGCTCTGTTAGCCATGGAAACCCAAGAACGACAGGACATGAGGGTGATTCAATGATTTGAAATCTTATAGTTTCCTGGTGCAAAACTCCTGTTTTCATACATACATCGACTGTATCGTGAGTGATATATGGACATGACAGGGGTTTACCATCTATGGCCTCCACCCTTAGAGGTCTTTCCCTGAGCACCAGAGGTATGAGGTTTTTGACAGCAAAATTCTTATCCATAAAATTGCCTGAGGCCCCAGAGTCTAAGAACGCCTCAGTCTTGAGGTGAACCCCCTCCCAGGTTAGGGAGACCGGTAACAGAATCCTGGATTTTTTTTTCTCATTATCCACAAAGGAGGCACACAGAGAACCGACAACCTGGGTGTCTCCTGTTCTGAATCCCACTCTGCTATGTTCAGCCCTGCTAACCCTGGGTCTCTGAGGACATCGAAGGCGGAAGTGATCTGCCCCTGCACAATAGAAGCAGAGCCCCTTTTCTCTTCTGTGCGCTCTTTCTGCTTCTGAAATACCTGTCTTCCCTATTTGCATGGGTTCAACGACTGGTAAATCTGTTTTCACATTCTCCGAACCACCTGACGTACTGGTGTGTCTGGGTAACGAGGGTAAAGGAGGCAAGACCCTTCTGGGTCTATCTCTGGGGTGTCTCCTTTCCCTGATTTGATCGTCCATGGCTATACAGAAATCTATCAGGTGGTCCAGACTTTCTGGTAATTTTAAGGGAGCCAGTTCAAACATAAAAGCCTCGTTCAAGCCTTCGGTAAAGGCTAAGGTTAAAACGTCGTTCGGCCAAAGTACCTCAGAAGTCAAAGTTTTAAACTCTATGGCATAATCGGCGACCCTCTTATTACCTTGTTTGATGTGAAACAAGGACCTACCCGCATTGGTAGCCCTCCTAGAGGGATCAAAGGTACGTTTTAACTCAGAGGTGAAACCCTCATAGTCATAAATGATGGGTTTCTTATTTTCCCACAACGGCGTAGCCCACAATAAAGCTTTTTCTGTTAAATGATTAATCAGATATCCTACTTTGGCTTTATCAGACATACAAGAACCTGGATTGTTCTCAAACAAGATCTCGAGTTGAGTCAAAAAACCCCGACATAGGCTTGGTGTACCATCATAGCGTAGGGGTGCCTTCATACTAAGCCTATGTCCCTCAGGGGGGACGGAACTGACCCTAGGCAACACTGGATCTGGAGGGTTTGTGGTACCTGTATTGGACCGATTTAACAGGGTTTGCAGAGCGAGAGAAATCTGGTCCATCCTATGGTCCTGTTCCTCTTGTCTGGCTGCGATACGTGCCAGCTGGTTAGAGAGGTCTGCGGGATCCATTGGCCCTGACGTAATGTCACGGATCCCTCTGATTACCAAAAGTGTGGTCCCTTTACGCAGACCGCTCTCTACCCTTCCGATCCTTGAATGGTCGGCAATACTAGACAGACAATTACCAGACAATATATAAACAAGGGGTAACACCAGACAGAGGTATGGAATAGAGTATTGTCACAAATCTTTCTGACTACCAAGATATTGATCTCTTTATGTAGCTCCCTTTCTACTCTTCCGATCCTTGAATGGTCGGCAAAGCTATATAGACAATGAAGCAGGTAACAGATAAAGAAAGGGAAACACCAGACAGGGGTACAGACCAGATCACAAGTCCTCCCTAGGACTTTAGTAATAGCAGAGGTAGTCTGATGCGTGCTTAGGGTGCCACATAGACTGACCTCGGTACCAACGTTAAGGGCAGAACCTAGCGCAGAGTAAATGCCAATGCCAGGAGTCATACACAGGAGGGTTCGTTTGCCAATGCCAAGGGTCATACACAGGAGGGTTCGTTTGCCAATGCCAGGGTCATACACAGGAGGGTTCGTTTGCCAATGCCAAGGGTCATACACAGGAGGGTTCGTTTGCCAATGCCAAGGGTCATACACAGGAGGGTTCGTTTGCCAATGCCAAGGGTTATACACAGGAGGATTCGTTTGCCAATGCCAAGGGTCATACACAGGAGGGTTCGTTTGCCAATGCCAAGGTTATACACAGGAGGGTTCGTTTGCAATGCCAAGGGTATACACAGGAGGATTCGTTTGCCAATGCCAGGGTCATACACAGGAGGTAGCCAAAATAACACAAGAGCTCTGCGGGAGGTGAATACCACGTCAGGGCACCGGTGTATTGGAGAGACTGGGTTTTAAAGCCGGCGGGTCCGCGTCATAACGCCAGGCCCCGCCCCTCGGCGTCCCACGTGAGCGCCCCCGAAGCGTTTACATTCGGCGCCTGGCCAGCGAGCAGCGAGGAAGCTGCTGCCAGGCGCCCCATCCCCTGAGCCACCGTGACACCTTCCAGCTTCATTCAAGTCAGCAATTCTTGACGTAAGTCTTCTGAGAGCTCTTTTCTGCGAGGCATGGTTCACATCAGGCAGTGCTTCTTGACACCAGTAAACCAAAACTGCTGTGTTTTTAAAGGGCAGGACAGCTTTCAGCAACACATCCAATAATATCACACTGATTGGGCTCGAGGCTGGCTCACTCCTAACTCCAATTAGCTCTTGGAGAAGTCATTAGGCTAGGGGTTCACATACTTTTTTCACCCTGCACTGTGAATGTTTACATGTTCTGTTCAATAAAAACATGAAAACATATAATGTTTGTGTTGTATTATTTTAAGCAGACTGTGTTTTTCAAATTGTTGTGACTTAGATGAAGATCAGAGCACATTTTATGACCAATTCATGCAAAACTCCACGTAATCCCAAAGGGTTCACATACTTTTTCTTGCCACTGTATATATATCAGAATTGTAATCAAATAAGTGGAGCGAAGGTAAAAAGGTACAGCAGGTCATACAGATCTTAAGTTTAAAAGTAAACTCATCCCACACATTGGCGATTACAGCCATATCGATATGTTCTGCAAAATGGTGTGTAATGAAATTGATAAACTCATGGCTGACCAAATACATGCCTCCATCCCTGACAATCTAACCATGAATGAAAGACGAGCATGGAAAGATCTAGCAGATATGGAAGATCTGCTTATAAAAAGATTGGATAAGGGGGGGGAGAAACACCATTCTTATGCACCATGACTAATATCGATCAATGGATTTGTCCATCTTACTAGACACTAGTACCTATACCATTTTGCCCAGTGACCCTATTGTTATGTTTTCTAAACAACTAGACTATTTACTTCTAAGTGGTCTTAGGGACTCACTGATTTCAACAGAAGAGTACAACTTCATGCGACCCAATCACCAGACGGTAGATACCTTCTATGCATTACCGAAAATTCATAAAGCCAAAAATCCACCGCCAGGTAGACCTATTGTTTCGGGGAATAATAGTCTCACACAAAACATAAGGTTGTTTCTGGACAAAATCCTAAAAGGCTTCGTTACATCCTTACCATCTTTTCTCCAAGATTCTAAAGACACATTGATCCTTTTAAAACTTCTTCAGATTCCCGCGCACTCATTTCTAAGCACATTAGATGTGGAGTCCTTATACAGCAGCATACCCCATGATCAAGGTTTATAACATGTAGAAACCTATTTAAGGAAACATCCCAACTTGACTCAAGAATTTATTACCTTGAGTCACAATTACTTTTTTTCTGAAAGCAAGTATTCACTACAATGTATGGGTTCGGCGATGGGCACACCTTGTGCCCCATGTACGCCTATCTCTACTTGGGACTCTGGGAAGAATCAATAGTCTTTCATGAATCAATGTCCAATTTCCATCAATTCATCCAATGTTGGAAGCGATATATCGATGATGTTATGGTAATTTGGACCTCATACTTGTACTCAGGCAAACTAACATGAACGAGTCAAAGATCGCAAAGGGTCAAAGGAGGAAACCTCTTTCTGAGCTTTCCACAGCGGAAACAATGGGACATCTTCTAACGGACGAGCCCAGCTCCGCACTCAAGCAGGAAACAAATCATGGGCGATTACCACAATAAATCGGGGTACTCAAGCACTTGATGAAAGACGGGGACAGGCGAGTGCCATAATTGAGGTACTCCAGCTCAAACAAACAACCCTAGTAAATGTGATCAAAAGTACAATAAACAAACCATTGACAAAGTCCATGAACTGGAGCAGGGCTCAAAATTTCAAGTCCCAAGCTACTAGCCAGGCCTTAAGAGTTAGTCTCCAGTGCCACTAGTTGCCCCACCTAACCCTTATCCTGCCCTGCCTGCATCTGCATTTCCACTCGCCCTCATGTAATTTCCACTCGCCAAATGAGAGTAGGCGAGTGGAAATTTTGGGGCCTGAACTGGAGGATACATAAAACCAGTGCAACAAAGCATACAGCGGGTCCATCACAGGCAAACAAACATTACTAATAATGACAATACGTATCTGGTCTGCGCGAAAAGGACGCTAGGGAATTTCAGATGGGTTTCTCACAAGACGTCTCCAACATATTCACATGTGGAAATAAAGAACAAAATGGCAACTCTAAGTGCAGTAATTATAAACAGAAGCTGAATATATGATAACTTGTAGTTGTTCAACTCACAGACGCAGAGCCCATACACTGGCTCTGAGTGGATCGTAGCCTTTGGGTTGGTTTTCTTCACTTAGTTTCTCAGGAACCCACTCCTTATTGTAGATGGCTCGTCACATCCAATAGGTATGGAAGAGAAGGAAAAAACACTTCCTTGTGCAGATCTGACATGCAGCAATAAAATATCAAATAAAGGTGAAAAACTCACATTTGTTAGAGCTATTCCCAGCTCTGATACGAAGGCATATGGGTTTAGTGGTCAAACCCAATGAAAGACCAAAACATGCAGCAACGGTTCTTCTAAAAAAATTTAATAATTGTATAAAACAAAATAAAATCAAGAAATAAAGCCAGGACGCGTTTCACCGTCGACACACGGCTTCATCAGCTGGTCTATACAGTTCAGAACTAAGTGCATGTTTATATACCCTAAACAATCAAAATAAAACATATTTTCCTGTGTGCATTCGTAATTAGCAATTTTCGTGCGTTTCAAGCCTCATTTTCGGATCCTGCGCGGTTCGGTTCGTATAGCGCGATCGGCGTGCGGTTATCGCCTCGTTTCGGATCTTGCATATTTCGATTCTTAATTTACGATCTGCGTGCGGTTTTCGCTTCTTTCTGAATCTTTTGCGTTTCAGTTCAATGTGCGTTCATAGCCTCGTTTCGGATCTTCAATATTTCGATTCGTAAAAGTTCAAGTATAGTGGAACATTTTACCAAACTGCTTTGATCTAGGATCTAAACACATTGTGAACATCATTATGGGAAAATCAACCCTAAACATAACAATTAATGCAACCAGATTAGGAATCTTCATAGAAAAGATCTTATTAGCGAAACACTATAAACGCTGTACTCTTAATGGAAAGAGCTCATAGAGTTCATAGAAAATACGATTTAAGTCAATCAAATAACCCCACAAGTCCTATGGCCGATAGAAAAGAACCCGACCCAAGAGAGGGTAATTATAATAACCGCCAATGGAACAATAATAATTGGAGGGGGCATAACTATAGGTCCAACAGCAGCCACCATTACAATCGAAAATACAACCATTTGAGAAACGACAATGATAGAGTAGCCACTTATCCCAACCAAGGTAGAAATCATTTTTCCAATGGTTATGGAGAAGGAATGAATAGGGGTTTCGAACATCAAGAGAGTTTCCAACCTTGGAAGAACGATAGAGGGAGGTGGAGACAGAGAGAAAGATCAGGCAATAATGAGTGGACAACAGTGGGACGTCAATACCCCAGTGAACATATGGGTTTAAACAAACAACAAAGATGGGGTTCCAACAAGGACCCACAAAAAGACGAAAGAGAGGTATCTAATCATTATTCTATTCCTCTTAACAATAGATATTCAGCGTTAAAGGATCAGGTTGGAGAGGAGGTTTTTTGGCAGGACCCCCTGGGGAGGGGGGAAATACAAGAGGACCCCAGAGGCCTAGATGTGAGGCTAGAAAAAAGGGGGGGGTTAAAAAGATCCTGGGAAAAACCCGAAGAGGAAAGAGAGCAGGAAAACATGTATGCCAAAGAAAAGCGAGAAAGGAGGTGAATACTACTAATGGCATATTTAATCTCCGCCATAAGGTACTCTCAAATGTGGAAACAAAAGTTTTAAATAAAGGTCTTAAGTTTGCCCCTACAAACAATCTAAATAAATTTAATGTTTATATAGATCTCCAACGATTTAAACGCAAACTTAGTCTTAAAAAATTCTTTTTAAAAAACCCCTATAGAAAGGGAAATTAGAGAAAACTCTAATTCAGATATACACACTTCCCTTAAAAATCCATCAAAATTCTATCCACGTCATGTGGTGTCTAATGAAATGAAGGTATTTGAAACTTTGGTAATGAAGGATATAGAAAGTATGTCCTTGAAAGACAAAAAGTACAACCTGACCAAAGAAGAAAATATGGCTTTAAGAGCATTACAGAAAGATTCCAGCATCATAATAAAGCCCGCTGATAAGGGCGGCGGGAAGACCTATAGTAGCCGGAATAGATTCAATTACAAGCCATTTGTCAGAGTATGTAGATCTTTTTCTTCAGCCTATAGTACGAGAAATCCCATCTCATTTGAAGGATACCTTAGATATGCTAAAACTTATTAACAACTTGAAGTTAGAAAATAATGACATCTTGGTTACCTGCGATGTAAATGCTTTATATAGCAGTATACCGCATTTAATGGGTGCGGAAGTGGTTCATAATGAAATTTCGAAGACTAACAGAATGAATCCCGATCAGATATCCTTCATTCTCAAAAGCATTTATTTTATACTCAAAAATAATTATTTTAAATTTGAGGAAGAATTTTACATCCAACGGAAAGGGCCCGCAATGGGCACCAAATTTGCGCCCAGCTACGCAAACTTATATATGGCAGGCTGGGAATCCCAGTTTGTCTACGGTTCGCGTAGCTGGGCGCTAGGCAATGTATTGTCATATAGACGATACATTGATGATGTGTTCTTTATTTGGAGAGGGTTGGAGGATGATTTACGATCTTTCTTAGCTGGTTTAGACAGCCCAGAATGGGGCATCAAATTAGATAGTAAGTGGAGTAATGATAGTGTCACCTTTTTAGATCTTAACATTTATAGGGAAGGAAACAAACTAAAATCTAAAACCTTCTTCAAAGAGGTAGACACCAATACATTTATAGAAAAAACCAGTTGTCATAACCCAACCTGGCTTAAGGGAGTTCCGAAGGGACAATTCATTCGTCTAAGGAGAAATTGCACAGATGTTGATATATTTAAACAACAAGCTGATAGTCTTAATAAAGAGTTCATTGAAAAGGGGTATGAACCAAATGAATTAGATCACTGCCCTTATTAAGGATGACCGTGAAAACTTGCTTAAATATAAACCAAAAAAAGAAATAGAGGGAGAAGAAGTAAGATTCATTTGTGACTACAATAATAAAGCTACCCAGTTAAAAAAAATCCTCAAAAAACACTGGCATGTTCTTCAAAACGATAAAGATTTAACTAAATACATAGGAAAAGGCCCTAAAATGGTGTTCAGAGGAGCCAAGAACTTAAGATCTAATTTAGTCCATAGTAAACCAAAAAAAAGGGATATCAAAAAAGGATTCTTTGGGCTAAAACAAGGGTTCTACAATTGTGGTCAGTGCTTAGCATGCAGATCCACTGGCAATAAAAAAGGTTTTATAGATTCCTATTATAATCAAAAAAATAAACAAGACATTCCGATAAAAGGGATTCTCAACTGTTTTTCCAAAAACATAATATATTTGTTAGAATGCCCTTGTGGCATGCAGTACATAGGGCGTACTAAAAGAGCCTTTAATGTAAGGATATCCGAGCATGTCAGAAACATTAACAAAGGGTTTGAGAAACATTCTGTTTCATATCATTATAAACTAAAACATAATAGTCACCCAACAGGTCTTAAATTCACGGCGATTAAACAATTGACACCTAATGGAGGAGGGGAAGATTTTCTTAAAAGATTAGGACAAGCGGAGATGCGTATGATTTTTGATATGGGTACTTTAACACCAGGTGGACTCAATGATGACTTTGAGGGTACACATTTTTTGTAAACAAGTTTTTTCCCGTTATTGTATGCCTTTCATTCCATATTGAGTCTATTGTTAGTCATTATCCAGGTTATTGTTCACTATAGGTTTTTATACCACCAAAAAATACCACAATGTAATAATGTGTCAAATAAGCGAAAGAAAGTATAGACTTTTTGAATATTTGGATATCAACATTCACCTTTCTAATAGTGTCACACACCACTATCTATTTCAGCATTTTAAGTTTGTTTACACTATTTGGTATTTTCTATACCAACATATATAAATTTAAAGCATCAATCCTTGATATTTTCTAAATCCATTTACACCTTACGATTTACACTTATTCAATATATAATTCCCATATAGATACATACAAACTATTCCACATTATGGTTTATTTAACCCATATAGTATTGTCACACAAAATGGTAAAAGGATAATAAATAGAGAAAATAAGAGAGGGAGAAAAAAGGGGAAAAAAAGGGAAAGGAGGGGAGAAAAAAAAAAAAATTGAAAATTTTTTTGGGGAAATATATATTTTTTTTTTATATACTCCTGTAAAGGGTAGCACGTTACAATAGATTCACATCACTGATTGTCTACTATATATAATGGTTATATACATCATTTATTTGTACAATATCAGAACGCGACACTCCTATATCCATACTGTTTTTCTAATCCTCCCTACTATGTGGCCTTGCTCTATAGAGCTCTTTCCATTAAGAGTACAGCGTTTATAGTGTTTCGCTAATAAGATCTTTTCTATGAAGATTCCGAATCTGGTTGCATTAATTGTTATGTTTAGGGTTGATTTTCCCATAATGATGTTCACAATGTGTTTAGATCCTAGATCAAAGCAGTTTGGTAAAATGTTCCACTATACTTGAACTTTTACGAATCGAAATATTGAAGATCCGAAACGAGGCTATGAACGCACATTGAACTAAAACGCAAAAGATTCAGAAAGAAGCGAAAACCGCACGCAGATCGTAAATTAAGAATCGAAATATGCAAGATCCGAAACGAGGCGATAACCGCACGCCGATCGCGCTATACGAACCGAATCGCGCAGGATCCGAAAATGAGGCTTGAAACGCACGAAAATTGCTAATTACGAATGCACACAGGAAAAGATGTTTTATTTTGATTGTTTAGGGTATATAAACATGCACTTAGTTCTGAACTGTATAGACCAGCTGATGAAGCCGTGTGTCGACGGTGAAACGCGTCCTGGCTTTATTTCTTGATTTTATTTTGTTTTATACAATTATTAAATTTTTTTAGAAGAACCGTTGCTGCATGTTTTGGTCTTTCATTGGGTTTGACCCACTAAACCCATATGCCTTCGTATCAGAGCTGGGAATAGCTCTAACAAATGTGAGTTTTTCACCTTTATTTGATATTTTATTGCTGCATGTCAGATCTGCACAAGGAAGTGTTTTTTCCTTCTCTTCCATACCTATTGGATGTGACGAGCCATCTACAATAAGGAGTGGGTTTCCTGAGAAACTAAGTGAAGAAAACCAACCCAAAGGCTACGATCCACTCAGAGCCAGTGTATGGGCTCTGCGTCTGTGAGTTGAACAACTACAAGTTATCATATATTCAGCTTCTGTTTATAATTACTGCACTTAGAGTTGCCATTTTGTTCTTTATTTCCACATGTGAATATGTTGGAGACGTCTTGTGAGAAACCCATCTGAAATTCCCTAGCGTCCTTTTCGCGCAGACCAGATACGTATTGTCATTATTTGTATTTATTGGTTTGGGGGAAACCACTACCATCTGGTTTGCTGGGTGTTCGGATGTGGATAGTGTGGGCGCTTACCACCTTTTCCAATTCCAAACAAACATTACTAACTGGGAAACTTAACGCAGAAGTTCCAGTAACGAGACACTGCAGCCAAGAGTATCAAAGGCCAGGAAGACACACTCACAGAATGTACCCCATACTTCATCACAAAGGTAGACACAAGATTCACACTTCGAACAAGCCACTCGTTCAAGGTGAAACGGGGTTTTCGTAAAGAAACAAAAGCCAACTCCCCCAGAAGAAGTAGAGGCAAAGATCATTTCTGACACTACGGTTAAAGATTAGATTCACATTCATTCTTAGCAAAACATGTAACCCAGAAGACTTCTGTATTCCTAATGTAGGGAAAAATGGGTCCCCATTTCTAATTCTTTTAACAAGCGCACCCCATAGAAAATATAAGCGCAAAGGCTCGCATGATAAAATGTGAAAAAAAATCACTTTACACGTTGTAGATGATTGGAAATTCAAATTTTATTGCATTTTTGTTACAATATTCAGGCAGGACATGACGTATACATATAATAATATATTATGAATCTGCCGAGTCTCTCTCTCAAAAAAAAGGATATATAATATGTCTGGGTCGTATAATAAAACGTGGCTTCAAATCGCATTTAAACATGATGAGCAAAACTGGTAAAAATGAGCTCAGCACACAGAGGTGAAATGGCTCAGCAGGGAAGGGGTTAAAAATAAAATTTTTGTTTAAAAAAAAAATAAATACAAAAAGCTGTTCAAAAGTATAAAAAGGCTTTTTCTCTGAAAATGAAAAGAATAAACGGGCTTTAATATAATACTTTTTTTCATGCAATCCTATGGGATTTGTCTGTTTAAACCTGTCGAACTGAACCACTGAAAATCAGGGCATGTCGGTGGAATTTCGCTGCAGTTCGGCCTATTATGAATAGACAAACCATTACTTCTCTGAGGGACAATTTCACTGCCGCCGAACTGCGACAAAATGCCCCATATTTTCCCGTCAATTCGGCTGTGTTTGAATTGACAGCTTTGTGAATAGTGGATCCACATAACGCAGGGCACCAATAGGTTCAGAGATCATGTATAAACTGTTTCTGTGTCTCTGCTGGATTTATAGCAAGCCTTGTGGTGTCTGGATTCCTGGGTAACATTGATCTGGCGTCTGAGCAATTCT